>OAMR01000009.1:4956174-5023804 GCA_900205405.1 Echinochloa crus-galli | reverse complement strand
GAGGATACTAGGAACCAATGCTTCTTGTTACTTTGTTCGTAGCTTTCAGTTTAATTTTTTTGGTGGAGGATTTCGGGTTGGAGAGAGAGAGAGTCCAGGCGGCCGGACCCGTACTGTATCGCTCGTCTGCGCACCCCTGTCTCGCTCACCGAGCTGCCGGATCCAAAAAAACATATGCTATAATTACATATCTGCCATTCCAAAGTTATATGTCAAAATTACATATCTGTGATTTTATTTTTTTTCCATAGTACCCTTATACTACCTATACTACTGAGTTCATACTACCCATACTACTAAAATAGTTACAATAGTATACAATTAATCTGGTCCGTCCGATATTTACATACTAGTCCTCCGATCTTTACATACTGGTTCTTTTTAATGCTAGTATGGCACAGTGACGTGTAGTAACAATTTACCTGCCCTAGCATCCGTTGGTATCCCAAGTCTGTTGCTACCTAGCTTGAGCCGAAACCTTATCCACACCCATCTACTCCGCGACTCGCATCGACGTCGGCTGCGACAACGGCCCCTCCCTTGTCGTGTCCACGGAGTCGAAGAATGTAATAGTGGTGGAGAAGCAGAAGTCACCGGACGGAGGCCTCGTCGAGGCGGACCTTATTATTGACGCCGGTGGAGCCTCTATATATCCTGAGATCCTAGTCGGGTCGTTCCGTGTCCAGTTAATTGCATGCAGGGCCAACATACTGAACCCGATAAAAAACGCCTGATGATCGAGCAAATCCTTTTGCATCAGTCTCATCCGTCAGTCTTTCTCTCGTTCGGAGTTTTCTTTGAAAGCTTGTAACAGTCTCGCGCGTCTCCACTCTGCCTGCATTATTTTCTCTGCATTTAATTTTGTTGATGCCGCGGGCCCGATCGATCACCGTCCAGTCCAAGACACGGGGCCAAAATAACAATGTTTACCTTTGCAGCGTTGTTTCATATGTATGTACGATGTGTGATCTACAGCACACATTCTCCAAGTCAAGTAGAAAACAACAAAAATGTTCAATCGTGCAAACGCGGGATCATCCAGCGTGCATCCAGTATTTCTTTTGCTATGATTTTGACTCCTTTTTACTATGACATGGATTTGTATCATTAGAATTAGAACGCACAGGCTGGCTGACATAGGAACCTAAAATATTGCTTGACATTTGACAAACACATTAATCGACCAATGATAACTATGTTGTCACATAGTTATTGGGACCTAAAGTATTGCTTGACAAACACCTAAAGTAATGCACTGCGGCGAGCCAAACATGCAAGGACACGCTAGCTTGCTTGCTCTCACCCACCAGTACGTTCCATTGATTGGAGTACGTGCACAGAGCGCAAAGGGGTGAGTAAGAGACTGAGAGGGTGAGCAGTTACGATCGATGACGTGTGCTGCAGGGCATTTGATTCGTGGCCATGCAGTGCATTATTGGAGTGGTCATGTACCACCCTATACATCGGTCGCATTCGTGGCCAAGTTTACGCTTTTTTTTTCTCCAAAGATGCACGAGAGATTCGCTTCATTGTATTAAGAAGTTGACCCCAAACCTTATCCTCTCCACTGTCCGCTCTGCATCTCATAAACCAGGCCGCTGCCGACTCCGCATCTACTGTCGCCGGCATCGGCTCCACTGCGGATGCTTTCCACGAATCCCAATCTAGCGGTGGCGCGGGGTAGTGGCGGCGGCGGCGGTGGCGTGCGGCGTGGTGGTGGTGGTGGTGGCGGCGGCGGCGGCGCCGTCGTGGTGGTGCTGGCGGCCAGATCCGGACCATGGCGGGCGCGGTGGCGGCGTGATGGTGGTGGTGGTCGGCGGCGACGTGGTGGCGGGGCCGCACTGCGTGGTGGTGGTGGAGGCGGTGGCGGCGGCAGTAGCAGCAGTAGCGGTGGAGGCTGGCAGTGGTGGGGCGGCGGCGGATCCTGAATCATGGGTGCCATTTTTTTTGTTTTTAATAAAATGTTTGCCGTGTGTTGGATTTTGGTGCACGGCAAAGAGTCTTTGCTGTGTGCGCGACAAAAGGCACACGACAAAGGACTCTTTACCATGCAGATATATGCCGTGCGACGTTTGCCGTGCGTAACGGCTATATACGCATGGCAAAGCCTTTGCCGTGCGTATATAGCCGTTACGCACGGCAAACGTCGCACGGCATATATCTGCATGGTAAAGAGTCCTTTGTCGTGTGCCTTTTGTCGCGCACACAGCAAAGACTCTTTGCCGTGCACCAAAATCCAACACACGGCAAACATTTTATTAAAAACAAAAAAAATGGCACCCATGATTCAGGATCCGCCGCCGCCCCACCACTGCCAGCCTCCACCGCTACTGCTGCTACTGCCGCCGCCACCGCCTCCACCACCACCACGCAGTGCGGCCCCGCCACCACGTCGCCGCCGACCACCACCACCATCACGCCGCCACCGCGCCCGCCATGGTCCGGATCTGGCCGCCAGCACCACCACGACGGCGCCGCCGCCGCCGCCACCACCACCACCACCACGCCGCACGCCACCGCCGCCGCCGCCACTACCCCGCGCCACCGCTAGATTGGGATTCGTGGAAAGCATCCGCAGTGGAGCCGATGCCGGCGACAGTAGATGCGGAGTCGGCAGCGGCCTGGTTTATGAGATGCAGAGCGGACAGTGGAGAGGATAAGGTTTGGGCTATGGCTTTTTTACTTGGGTGGAAGACTTTGCGGGGCTGCAGGCTTCTGGCTATTGAACTCCTGTCGGTGGTCTAGTACCGTTAGGAGCCTTCACGTTTCCGGTAGTACATGGATGTCCGTTTAGTCTTCGAATTGGATGTTAAATTTTTGGTTGCTTTGTTAAACCTTAGACTGTGTTGCTTGTAGCGTCGTCTCCTACCTTTGATAATTTGTAGACTGATTCTTTTTTCGAGAGATGAAGCCGGAACTTTTTCCATTAATTATCTAAAAGAGTTTACCTCAGCCATATGCTTGTTCAATTACTTCAATCGCAGGATGCGCATCTGCATCCAACCGGGAGAGCCTTCATACATATACATATTTACAAATTATTGCGCGAGCAAAAGCATGAAACACATAGCAGTAGTCCAGTGTCCAAATAAAATAGGGCTACTGCCTGTGAGCAAGACCTACGAGAAGGCCCTTTTAGGTTGAGAATCCGAGACTAGAAAGTGGATACAGTAGGGCAGAGGACGAACAAGCCATAATGTAGACAAGCTGCCAGCACAGATCAAGCTGTTGTGCAATCTCACAACACTGAAATTGTGGTTGACAATGATGACGCAAGATGAGGTGGATCTCCTCAAGGATTTACCAAGCCAAAATACTCTCTGTCTTAGTTTCAAGGAGATTGCATATGGGGAGCTCCGGTTCATGAGATCTTCGATATTGCTTGCAACTGCAGGTTACAGTTTGTTACGTTTGGGGATAGCGTAATGCCTCAGCTTGAGGTCCTCAAGGTCAGTTGCTGTAATGTGTCATCCTCAAAGTTCTCTGGGCAGATCAGCAACGAGGCCAATGATCATCAATGTTCTCCTGCTCCATGAGCATTTGCAAAATAGTTTGCTGCTCAAATGCCGTGGCTGTCACAAAATATGAGATGGTGAGCTCATCCAACCACATGATGCCTGACGATTCCCGGGACATTAATAGATATGGACGGAGTTGAAAATTTGTTGGCCGGAGGAGAAATATTCTTTGTTTCTTTGAACAGGAAAAAAAATACGGAAACGAAGCCCTTGTTAATGTGCATCAGCACTCAGCCTGGGCCCTGGAGAATAGCATGCGTACCAATGAGTCTGTTATTTCAGACTCTAGTTCTCCGCTTCTGCATGTATTATATTAGTCTAGTTGACTACAGGTATTGCCTAGTTTTCGTCCTGCAATATCCTCCTTATGTTGCCCAAGCGACAGCCACGATGATGAAATCCAAACTGGATGAGGAAACGCATCGTCATGAACAAAAATGCCTCAGATTCAAATAAAATATGGTACAGAGAAACAGAGCGCACGCTTCTCCCATATTGATCTGATTCAGGAAGAGGACACTCACTAATCCTGCCAGGGGCTGTTTGGCGCCAACAGGGTAGAAGGCGAGCGCGGTTTAAATGGTGGGCCGAGCGATGCGACTTGCAACTGCTGGGCTGATAGGCCCATGTGCCATTGGCTGGCTTGCGTGAGGAGGTTTGGGCGTGGATCGGCTGGGGGGATCCTATAGAGCTTCCGTTCACTTTAGCTGGCTTAGGGCCCGTTGAAGCCCATCAAGTGGACTGCGGGAGGACAAACGAGCACAAGACCTAAGGAAAGCATGTCCTTTTCCGTTACTGTGAGACAAACGAATTCCATCAAGTGGGCGACGATGGAAGGTACCAGCACCAGCACCCGGTAAGTTGATTTTAATGTACACCATCGCTTTGTGTACATTCAGTCTAAATACATGTACTTGGCGACATATATTGTATTACTACGAAACAATCAAACTGGACCAACCAATCGTCAGCTAATGTCCTTTTTATTAGCTGAATTGCAACTATCCAAATAGCTAGTTCAATTTAGCTAATTCTAACTGTAACTAGCTAATGAATTAGGTGGATGGATCCAAACATGACCTATATATCAATCACTACCGGAAACCGTTTATTTGCCATGCGCTACAGGCGCACGGCAAAGACTAATATACGCACGGCAAAGGCTTTGCCATGCGTATATAGCCGTTACGCACGGCAAACGTCGCACGGCATATATCTGCATGGTAAAGAGTCCTTTGTCGTGTGCCTTTTGTCGCGCACACAGCAAAGACTCTTTGCCGTGCACCAAAATCCAACACACGGCAAACATTTTATTAAAAACAAAAAAAATGGCACCCATGATTCAGGATCCGCCGCCGCCCCACCACTGCCAGCCTCCACCGCTACTGCTGCTACTGCCGCCGCCACCGCCTCCACCACCACCACGCAGTGCGGCCCCGCCACCACGTCGCCGCCGACCACCACCACCATCACGCCGCCACCGCGCCCGCCATGGTCCGGATCTGGCCGCCAGCACCACCACGACGGCGCCGCCGCCGCCGCCACCACCACCACCACCACGCCGCACGCCACCGCCGCCGCCGCCACTACCCCGCGCCACCGCTAGATTGGGATTCGTGGAAAGCATCCGCAGTGGAGCCGATGCCGGCGACAGTAGATGCGGAGTCGGCAGCGGCCTGGTTTATGAGATGCAGAGCGGACAGTGGAGAGGATAAGGTTTGGGGTCAACTTCTTAATACAATGAAGCGAATCTCTCGTGCATCTTTGGAGAAAAAAAAAGCGTAAACTTGGCCACGAATGCGACCGATGTATAGGGTGGTACATGACCACTCCAATAATGCACTGCATGGCCACGAATCAAATGCCCTGCAGCACACGTCATCGATCGTAACTGCTCACCCTCTCAGTCTCTTACTCACCCCTTTGCGCTCTGTGCACGTACTCCAATCAATGGAACGTACTGGTGGGTGAGAGCAAGCAAGCTAGCGTGTCCTTGCATGTTTGGCTCGCCGCAGTGCATTACTTTAGGTGTTTGTCAAGCAATACTTTAGGTCCCAATAACTATGTGACAACATAGTTATCATTGGTCGATTAATGTGTTTGTCAAATGTCAAGCAATATTTTAGGTTCCTATGTCAGCCAGCCTGTGCGTTCTAATTCTAATGATACAAATCCATGTCATAGTAAAAAGGAGTCAAAATCATAGCAAAAGAAATACTGGATGCACGCTGGATGATCCCGCGTTTGCACGATTGAACATTTTTGTTGTTTTCTACTTGACTTGGAGAATGTGTGCTGTAGATCACACATCGTACATACATATGAAACAACGCTGCAAAGGTAAACATTGTTATTTTGGCCCCGTGTCTTGGACTGGACGGTGATCGATCGGGCCCGCGGCATCAACAAAATTAAATGCAGAGAAAATAATGCAGGCAGAGTGGAGACGCGCGAGACTGTTACAAGCTTTCAAAGAAAACTCCGAACGAGAGAAAGACTGACGGATGAGACTGATGCAAAAGGATTTGCTCGATCATCAGGCGTTTTTTATCGGGTTCAGTATGTTGGCCCTGCATGCAATTAACTGGACACGGAACGACCCGACTAGGATCTCAGGATATATAGAGGCTCCACCGGCGTCAATAATAAGGTCCGCCTCGACGAGGCCTCCGTCCGGTGACTTCTGCTTCTCCACCACTATTACATTCTTCGACTCCGTGGACACGACAAGGGAGGGGCCGTTGTCGCAGCCGACGTCGATGCGAGTCGCGGAGTAGATGGGTGTGGATAAGGTTTCGGCTCAAGCTAGGTAGCAACAGACTTGGGATACCAACGGATGCTAGGGCAGGTAAATTGTTACTACACGTCACTGTGCCATACTAGCATTAAAAAGAACCAGTATGTAAAGATCGGAGGACTAGTATGTAAATATCGGACGGACCAGATTAATTGTATACTATTGTAACTATTTTAGTAGTATGGGTAGTATGAACTCAGTAGTATAGGTAGTATAAGGGTACTATGGAAAAAAAATAAAATCACAGATATGTAATTTTGACATATAACTTTGGAATGGCAGATATGTAATTATAGCATATGTTTTTTTGGATCCGGCAGCTCGGTGAGCGAGACAGGGGTGCGCAGACGAGCGATACAGTACGGGTCCGGCCGCCTGGACTCTCTCTCTCTCCAACCCGAAATCCTCCACCAAAAAAATGGCGACATATAATCATGCATCTATCATCCTTTTCTATACAGACCATACAGCTTGGTCCTTCAGAAATTGTGAAGGAGGTATATGGGGCAACTGGTGACTACTATGGATACACTGTAGTGACATCACTTACCATAGTCACCAGTGTTTATACCTACGGACCATATGGGAGAGAATCCACGGACGATACTCCTTTCCATGTAGCTGCACCAGACAATAGCAGCATTGTGGGATTCTATGGTAGTATAGGGGAAGCTGTCGACCGGATCGGAGTTTATGTGGGCCCGAATTAGGGCAAGCAAGTGTTTATTATAAGAATAATGAAACCATTACTTCATAAGTTGCAGGTTTTGCAAGCTACAGCAGGTTTCTCTCTCCCTGTACTAGTTGTTGTTGCGTGAGGCTCCATGTGGCCATGAGAAATAAAGTTTCAAGTGTATCCCTGTATTAGTTGTTAATCATATTATCTTGGATATGTGCTAATGTTTTAAAGAGCTTTGGTTATGTATCCCTGTTTTTCAAACTTTCCAACAATGCAAAACTCTGTTCACCGTCCTCTCTTGCAGAGCATTAGCTGAGGGATGCCTCACGATGACCATCTTGTATTCTTTCTGGGCACAGAAACAAAACTTTGAGTACAAACAAATTTTGAATCAATGTAAATGGTGTTTGCATATACTCCAGGTGGTGGGTTTAGTGTGCATCATCAGAAATTCAGAATAGATGGTAACATCCAACAGATGGTCAGGCTGCTGCATGCCCTCAAATTCCTCCTACCAATAGGATGCCACGAGATCATTCGTCTACTCGATCCCATTGGTGGCCTAACATTGTCTAACTTCTGGAACTAAAGAATCGCCCAAGCTAATAAAGAAGTTGCAGCACATATATGCCGGTACTAAGGTACAACTGGATGATCATAACAGCATTGTTGAAAACCTACCACCACCGTACCACCAAAAAGGATCAGCTACCGCAACGACCACTGTTCAGCTGGATGGTTTTCAGCCAGCCAGCAGTGTTTTTCTCTCAGTAAAAACCAGCACCAGCCACCAGCCAAACGAACAGGGCCGATCGTTAATGAGCAGGGCAAATACTGCAACTCTTGCATCCTGATCCTGGTTGCCGTAGATTTGGATGCGCCACTGGACACTGTTTCATGGTTCTCATAACGGTGGCCTTGAGATGCCTTGAGGGATTGATGAGAGAATAATGGCCTTACAAAATATCAGCATCGACGGTGCTGTCGAGATCAGCAGTGTCGGCCAGCATCGTTGAGAAAGATTAGACGACACATACTACTGAGTTCCCAAAACCTACGTTGTATTGATGCAACTGTTACTATCGCCTTGGATTGTCAGCATGCTTGTTTTCTTTTGTTTTCTCCGCATCATATACGTACTCAACAACGGTTGGCACAAACAAGTCACAAATTTCAGCACTCCATCGCAGCAGTCTCAGTGACATGTTTGTCATGCGTGTTCCCGAACATCTCGCTGCGGAGACGGCATAGCATCCAATCCAAGCACCGAAAAGATAGGATCTAGAGATCTGCCAAGCACAAAAAAAAAATCTGTAGCACCAAGCTATCATTTTTTATAGTTTTCCAATTAAAAATTAATTGGAGATGCAAGGAATTGAACCCCGGACCTATAGAAAGCTTCTTCATATCACTCTACATTCCCAAGTTTTATTATAATTTTTGCATAATTAATATTATAGTCTTTTACATGGACACAAAGTATTTTTACATACGACATAGTACTAATGATAAAAAAAAACTTGCGTTCTCATTAGTATGTCATATGTAAAAAGTACTCCGTAAGTCCGTATGATATTTTTTTCTAATTTGAAAAATACTTTCTGAAAATGCTTTCTATAGTCCTGCAGCCAACAGGCCAAGTTGGGCCTCGCAAGAAGTTGTATTAATGATGTGTTGGGCTTATCGATTAGTCATCTCCTCTGTCTGCCAAGCCCAACGACAAAGCTGGGCCGCAGCTACCGAACGTCTCGCGGGCCACTGGGACATGCTCAAATGATTAATAAAACTAAACGAAACAAAGAAACACAAACCGACCTTAGCTCAGTTGGTAGAGCGGAGGACTGTAGTTTGAGGCAGATTAATCCTTAGGTCGCTGGTTCGAATCCGGCAGGTCGGAAATTAATTATTTTGCCCCAATTTCTTTTTTGTTTTTTTGCCCCATCTTTTTTATGTTTTTTTGCCCCATCTTTTTGCTCACATCTCAATCAGTTTTTTCTTTGTTCTCTCTTTTTTTCTTATATTGCCTACATCTCAACCAGTTTATCTTTTTTTTGTTTTTTTGCCCCAACCAGTTTATCTTTTTTTTGTTTTTTTTGCCCCATCTTTTTGCTCACATCTCAATCAGTTTTTTCTTTTTTCTCTCTTTTTTTTCTTATATTGCCCACATCTCAACCAGTTTATTTCATTTTCTTATCTGTCCATCACAAGACATCTCAACCAGACTTCATACTGTGTTTTTCCTCTTTATTTCTGGCACGTTGCGCGACTGTATTTTTACTAATGAATGATTGAACAGAAGGTAATCACGCGCCGATCCCCAAAACAAGAAGCGAGAGAAAAAGGGTACATTTCGCATGCTCGACCGCCACGCGCCAACTAAGACACCTACCCGCCACCGTGTACGTACAGGAGGAGCACGCATGCTTCCCCGCACGGAGACGAGCCGTGCTCACCGCCGTCGCCGCCGTGTGGGCCGTGTCCGGCGCCTGCCATCTCGGAGTCGGCACACACACTCGTCAGGTGACAGACCAGGCCGGTGGGAGTTTGCTGCCGCACTGAACAATCAGGTGGCATGGCCGGCCGGTCGGCCTCTGCGTGCGCGGGCCCGAGGTGCACGCGTGGACGGCGATGGGCCCGAGGTGAACGGCAGAACGTACACGTCGACGGGCGTCGGGTGCCGTGGCCGGCCCTCCACGTACGGGCTCGATCGATGACGAGTGGGAGCAGCTGGCACTTCACTACCAGAAACTTCCACGTCCGCCCGCTCCCTCCGCCTCGGCCATTTTTGGACCCGGTGCTGATGGGGCTTCAGCACCGGGTCCAACGGCTAGGAGCGGGGGCGGCGCACGGGGCGGCGGAGGCAGCACATTAGCACCGAATGGATGTACGGGGACCCCCACGCTCAGGCCTTCCGTGATGGCCTTAGGACGTTTCTCGATGCCGCCGAGGCTAACAGGACGCCGTCCGGTTTCATGTTCTGCCCATGCACCCATTGTAAAAATATACAATCGTACAAACAAAGAGGTTGTCTTCAAGTGCATTTGATGAGGCACGGTTTCATGAGGAATTATTCTGTTTGGACGAAGCACGGTGAAAGAGGAATTCTAATGGATGAAGATGAAGAAGACGAGGCCGATGACGACATTCCGTTATTGGCTCAATACTACGGTTCCTTTGCATATGCTGCAATGGGTGATGCCGATGAGGAAGATGTTGCTCGGGAAGGCGATGCTCAGGAAGATGTTGCTCAGGAAAATGAACCTACTGATGGGCTCGGGCAAATGTTGCGTGATGCCGAGAAAGACTGCGGCAATGATAAGGAACTGAAAAAGATACAGCGCATGTTGCAGGACCACAAGACTGACCTGTACCCAGATTGCAAAGAGGGGCTAAAGAAGTTGGGTAGCACACTTGAACTTCTGCAGTGGAAGGCAGCAAATGGTGTTACTGATAAGGGTTTCGAGGAGCTACTGAAACTCGTAAAGAAGATTCTTCCAGAGGGTAACACATTGCCATCGACAACGTATCAAGCAAAACGTGTTGTTTGCCCTCTCGGTTTGGAGGTGCAGAAGATACATGCGTGTCCTAATGACTGTATCCTCTATCGCGGACAGTACGAACACTTGGATCGTTGTCCGGTTTGCACCTGCGCGCGATACAAGATCAGGCGGGACGACCCTGGTGATGTTGGGGGAGAGCGTTCTAAGAAAAAAATCCCTGCGAAGGTGATGTGGTATTTCCCTCTGATACCCCGTCTGAAGCGTTTGTTCAGGAACAAAGACCATGCCAAACTGATGCGCTGGCACAAAGAAGAACGTAAGCAGGATGGCATGTTGAGACACCCCGCCGATGGATCCCAGTGGAGGAACATCGACAGAGCATTCCCAGAGTTTGATGCTGATGCGAGGAATGTTAGGCTTGGTTTAAGTACCGATGGCATGAACCCTTTTGGTGAAATGAGCAGTAGTCATAGCACTTGGCCCGTGACTGTTTGTATCTACAACCTACCCCCCTGGCTCTGCATGAAGCGGAAGTTCATTATGATGCCAGTGCTCATCGAAGGCCCAAAGCAACCTGGCAACGACATTGATGTGTACCTAAGACCATTGGTTGACGAACTTTTGCAGCTGTGGAAGAATGAAGGTGTTAGCATGTGGGATGAGGACAAGCAGGAGTAGTTTGACCTTCGAGCACTGCTTTTCATAAGCATCAACGACTGGCCTGCACTAAGTAACCTATCAGGACAATCAAACAAAGGATATAAAGCATGCACTCACTGTTTAGAGGAAACCGAAAGCATGTATTTGAAACATTGTCGTAAAGTTGTGTACATGGGTCACCGTCGATTCCTTCCGGCGAAGCATGAGCTACGAAAGAAATGTGCGCATTTTGGCGGGAATGCTGACCGCCGTACAAAGCCGAGACACCGGAGTGGGGAAGAGCTATTTGATATGGTGAAGGACCTACACGTGGTGTTTGGCAAGGGAGACGGAAGCCAGGCTGCTCCGACGGGCGAGGATGGTCGTGCCGCGATGTGGAAGAAGAAGTCTATCTTTTGGGAGCTACCTTATTGGCAACGTTTAGAGGTCCGTAATGCGATTGATGTGATGCATCTGACGAAGAATTTTTGCGTGAACTTGATAAGCTTCCTGGGTACTTATGGGAAGCCAAAAGATACACTGGAAGCACGTCAGGATCTGAAACGATTGAAGCAACGGACTGATCTACATCCAGAAAAGAGAGACAAAGGACGCCAGTACTTGCGTCCTGCCAGCTTCACTCTCAGCAAAGAAGAGAAGGCAAGCATGTTTGAATGCTTGAACAGTATCAAGGTTCCGTCTGGCTACTCCTCCAATATTAAGGGAATAATAAATATGAAAGAGAAGAAGTTCACAAACCTGAAGTCTCACGACTGCCATGTGTTGATGACACAGCTGCTTCCCGTCATACTCAGGGGTGTGCTACCAGTTAACGTGCGGAAAGCCATTGTGAAGCTATGTGCATTCCTCAATGCAATTTCTCAGAAGGTGATCAATCCAGACCATTTAGATCAGCTACAGAACGACGTGGTGCAATGTCTTGTCAGCTTTGAGATGATATTTCCACCATCCTTCTTCAATATCATGACACATCTATTGGTTCATCTCGTCAAAGAGATTCATATATTAGGCCCAGTATTCCTACACAACATGTTCCCATTTGAGAGGTTCTTCGCTGTCCTAAAGAAGTATGTCCGTAATCGTTCTCGTCCAGAAGGATGCATTGCTAAGGGATACGAAACAGAAGAGGTCATTGAATTCTGTGTTGACTTTGTCGACGATCTTATGCCGATTGGTGTGCCCGAATCACATCACGAGGGGAGACTTGGTGGAAAGGGCACACTAGGGAGAAGATCGATGGTGATCAAGGACGCTGAGACATTTCGTAAAGCGCACCTCACAGTTTTGCAACAATCAACCTTAGTTGCTCCGTACATCGAGGAGCACATGCAGATTCTCAGGGACGAAAACTCAACAAAGTCTGCGGCCTTCATCCAGCGTCTGCACAATGGTACTTTCACCGATTGGTTGCGAAGACGTCTTATGGGTGTCGAGGGCATTGATACGCAGCTAGCTTTTGTAGCTAGAGGTCCATCGAGCACGATCTTGACATTCCAAGGATACGACATCAATGGGTATACATTTTACACAAGAGCCCAGGACAAGAAAAGCACCAACCAAAACAGTGGTGTCCGGATCGACGCGACAGACACCAATGGCAATACAAACTCATACTATGGAATCATAGAGGAGATATGGGAACTAGAGTACGGACCTTTGAAGATCCCACTGTTCAAGTGCCAATGGGTGAAGCTGACTGGAGGAGGTGTTAAAGTTGAAGCGGACTATGGAATGACGTTAGTGGACCTAAACAAGATTGGCTTTCTAGACGAACCGTTCGTCCTGGGCAAAGCTGTCACACAAGTTTTTTATGTGAAGGACATGGCTAGCAGACCGAAGAAAGGGGCGGATAAGAAAGGTGGGGGTAAGCAATTGGACCCATCACAAGACGAGCCAAAGCGTCATATAGTTCTTCCAGGAAAGAGAAAAATCGTAGGAGTTGAGGACAAGACGGATGAAGATTATGATATGCTCGATGGCCGGCCTCCATTCTCAGTGGCTGATGACCCAAGCATCCTGTTAGCGGCGGAGGAGACACCGTATCTACGGCGTGATCACAATCAAGGAACATTTGTAAAGAGGAAGTTTATTAGTGTCCGAGTAAACGATGATGCCATGTAATTTAATTGCACTATGTTCCACCCAATTTGTAATAACTATATTTGCATTTATGTTCCACCTATGTTCTAAGATTTTCTATTGATTTATAAGATTGTTTTTATTAATTCTAGCATTTTATATTGATTTTCTAGTAATTTATAAGATTTTCTAGCATTTTATATTGATTTTCTAGTAATTTATAAGATTTTCTAGCATTTTATATTGATTTTCTAGTAATTTATAAGATTTTCTAGCATTTTATATTGATTTTCTAGTAATTTATAAGATTTTCTAGCATTTTATATTGATTTTCTAGTAATTTATAAGATTTTCTAGCATTTTATATTGATTTTCTAGTAATTTATAAGATTTTCTAGCATTTTATATTGATTTTCTAGTAATTTATAAGATTTTCTAGCATTTTATATTGATTTTCTAGTAATTTATAAGATTTTCTAGCATTTTATATTGATTTTCTAGTAATTTATAAGATTTTCTAGCATTTTATATTGATTTTCTAGTAATTTATAAGATTTTCTAGCATTTTATATTGATTTTCTAGTAATTTATAAGATTTTCTAGCATTTTATATTGATTTTCTAGTAATTTATAAGATTTTCTAGCATTTTATATTGATTTTCTAGTAATTTATAAGATTTTCTAGCATTTTATATTGATTTTCTAGTAATTTATAAGATTTTCTAGCATTTTATATTGATTTTCTAGTAATTTATAAGATTTTCTAGCATTTTATATTGATTTTCTAGTAATTTATAAGATTTTCTAGCATTTTATATTGATTTTCTAGTAATTTATAAGATTTTCTAGCATTTTATATTGATTTTCTAGTAATTTATAAGATTTTCTAGCATTTTATATTGATTTTCTAGTAATTTATAAGATTTTCTAGCATTTTATATTGATTTTCTAGTAATTTATAAGATTTTCTAGCATTTTATATTGATTTTCTAGTAATTTATAAGATTTTCTAGCATTTTATATTGATTTTCTAGTAATTTATAAGATTTTCTAGCATTTTATATTGATTTTCTAGTAATTTATAAGATTTTCTAGCATTTTATATTGATTTTCTAGTAATTTATAAGATTTTCTAGCATTTTATATTGATTTTCTAGTAATTTATAAGATTTTCTAGCATTTTATATTGATTTTCTAGTAATTTATAAGATTTTCTAGCATTTTATATTGATTTTCTAGTAATTTATAAGATTTTCTAGCATTTTATATTGATTTTCTAGTAATTTATAAGATTTTCTAGCATTTTATATTGATTTTCTAGTAATTTATAAGATTTTCTAGCATTTTATATTGATTTTCTAGTAATTTATAAGATTTTCTAGCATTTTATATTGATTTTCTAGTAATTTATAAGATTTTCTAGCATTTTATATTGATTTTCTAGTAATTTATAAGATTTTCTAGCATTTTATATTGATTTTCTAGTAATTTATAAGATTTTCTAGCATTTTATATTGATTTTCTAGTAATTTATAAGATTTTCTAGCATTTTATATTGATTTTCTAGTAATTTATAAGATTTTCTAGCATTTTATATTGATTTTCTAGTAATTTATAAGATTTTCTAGCATTTTATATTGATTTTCTAGTAATTTATAAGATTTTCTAGCATTTTATATTGATTTTCTAGTAATTTATAAGATTTTCTAGCATTTTATATTGATTTTCTAGTAATTTATAAGATTTTCTAGCATTTTATATTGATTTTCTAGTAATTTATAAGATTTTCTAGCATTTTATATTGATTTTCTAGTAATTTATAAGATTTTCTAGCATTTTATATTGATTTTCTAGTAATTTATAAGATTTTCTAGCATTTTATATTGATTTTCTAGTAATTTATAAGATTTTCTAGCATTTTATATTGATTTTCTAGTAATTTATAAGATTTTCTAGCATTTTATATTGATTTTCTAGTAATTTATAAGATTTTCTAGCATTTTATATTGATTTTCTAGTAATTTATAAGATTTTCTAGCATTTTATATTGATTTTCTAGTAATTTATAAGATTTTCTAGCATTTTATATTGATTTTCTAGTAATTTATAAGATTTTCTAGCATTTTATATTGATTTTCTAGTAATTTATAAGATTTTCTAGCATTTTATATTGATTTTCTAGTAATTTATAAGATTTTCTAGCATTTTATATTGATTTTCTAGTAATTTATAAGATTTTCTAGCATTTTATATTGATTTTCTAGTAATTTATAAGATTTTCTAGCATTTTATATTGATTTTCTAGTAATTTATAAGATTTTCTAGCATTTTATATTGATTTTCTAGTAATTTATAAGATTTTCTAGCATTTTATATTGATTTTCTAGTAATTTATAAGATTTTCTAGTAATTTATAAGATTTTCTAGTAATTTATAAGATTTTCTAGTAATTTATAAGATTTTCTAGTAATTTATAAGATTTTCTAGTAATTTATAAGATTTTCTAGTAATTTATAAGATTTTCTAGTAATTTATAAGATTTTCTAGTAATTTATAAGATTTTCTAGTAATTTATAAGATTTTCTAGTAATTTATAAGATTTTCTAGTAATTTATAAGATTTTCTAGTAATTTATAAGATTTTCTAGTAATTTATAAGATTTTCTAGTAATTTATAAGATTTTCTAGTAATTTATAAGATTTTCTAGTAATTTATAAGATTTTCTAGTAATTTATAAGATTTTCTAGTAATTTATAAGATTTTCTAGTAATTTATAAGATTTTCTAGTAATTTATAAGATTTTCTAGTAATTTATAAGATTTTCTAGTAATTTATAAGATTTTCTAGTAATTTATAAGATTTTCTAGTAATTTATAAGATTTTCTAGTAATTTATAAGATTTTCTAGTAATTTATAAGATTTTCTAGTAATTTATAAGATTTTCTAGTAATTTATAAGATTTTCTAGTAATTTATAAGATTTTCTAGTAATTTATAAGATTTTCTAGTAATTTATAAGATTTTCTAGTAATTTATAAGATTTTCTAGTAATTTATAAGATTTTCTAGTAATTTATAAGATTTTCTAGTAATTTATAAGATTTTCTAGTAATTTATAAGATTTTCTAGTAATTTATAAGATTTTCTAGTAATTTATAAGATTTTCTAGTAATTTATAAGATTTTCTAGTAATTTATAAGATTTTCTAGTAATTTATAAGATTTTCTAGTAATTTATAAGATTTTCTAGTAATTTATAAGATTTTCTAGTAATTTATAAGATTTTCTAGTACCGTTTGTGATGTCCCAACATCACAAACGGTTTGTGATGCCCTCATCACAAACGGTTTTGGTAAAACCGTAAGGCCCGAAAATGTTGAAGGGGCCGCCAATGTCCAGGCCGAAAATGTTGAAGGGGCCGGTAACGAGCCCTCGTCTAGTCAGGTGTGTATATAGATGTATATTGGAAATGTTATATGTTTGTATAATGTATAATATCGAAAATGTTTAATATCGGAAATTCTATTGCGAACCCGAATCCCTTAGCGAACCACTTCGTGTCGTGCAACCCCCTTAGCGAACCCGTTCGTCACGCACCCGAACCCCTTAGCGAACCCTTTCGTCACGCACCCGAACCCTTAACAAACCACTTCGCGTCACGTACCCGAACCCTTAGCGAATTTGTATGCTTAGTATATATTTCTTATCAATTATTTTTAATTTTATAGATGGCGGACAACAACAACCCAGTCCCACCCATGCAAGAGGACAACAACAACCCTGCCACCCATGCAAGAGGACAGCAACACCCCTGTCCCACCCATGCAAGAGGACAGCAACACCCCTGTCCCACCCATGCAAGAGGACAACGACACGTTCTTTGCGAATCAACTTTTCAATATTGTAACCCAACCAATGTCGATGGATGATGTGTTGGGCATCATTGGAAGGGACGACAATGTCCATGGCGACAATGTTGCAAGGGCCGAAACTATTGAAGGAGCCGGTAGCGCGCCCTCGTCTAGTCAGGTGTGTATATAGATAACATAAATTTGTACTGTACATGTCAATTATGTATACCATCTCAATATCATCTCGTATATATGTAATTTGTGTAGGCCGCCCCTGCTTCTACAAGTTGAGCTAAGAAATCAAAACGATCGACCACGAAGCTGAAGGATGTCAAGTTTCACATCACTCGAGTGGAGGATGACGGGGAGCCAGTTGAGCCCCCAAAAGTGGCCAAGAAATTTGTATCTCAGTGTGGGGTAATTGTACGGGACAATGTGCCCATTAGTATCAGAAAATGGAAGAACACGGACCCCACTGAGGAGTACGTGCTCCCCGATACAGAGAAGGAGATGCTATGGAGGGAATTAAAGGCAATATTCGACTGGCCTAGCACTCATGAAGCAGAACTGAGGGATTGGACAATGAAGAAGATGGCAGTTCTGTTTCAGGATTTCAAGAAGAAGTTGTACTCGCAATTTCTCAAAACCGGAGAGGCCCCGGATCCTGAGAAGTATAAGAAGATCACCAATGACGAGTGGGAAGCATTCATTGAGTACAAAACCTCCGAAGAGGGTGCAACGGCTAGCGCTAGAAACGCTGAAAACGCCGCAAATAAGAAGTACTCGCATAAGATGGGTTCGGGAGGTTACAAGGCAAGCATCGCTAAATGGGAGAAGATGGAAGAAGATCTATATGCTAGAGGCATCACTCCAGCGACACATGACTGGCCCACAAGGACCAAGCATTGGTACTATGGTCATGGAGGCACCCTAAGCCCAATCGACGGCTCCTTAGTTTTTCCCGAGGACTTGCGAGAACTAGCTCAGCGTCTCCTCGATATCATCAGGGCATCTGATAGGGGAGAATTTGTTGCCGATAGAGACAGAGATGAGCTAACCTATGCCTTAGGGAACAAGGAGCATCCTGGACGGACGCGCGGCGTAGGCACAAGCGTCTCATGGAAGAAAGGTTTCCAAGAGCACGCCGCCACCTATAGAAGCCGTTCGAGGAAGAAGGCCGGATATGAGCAGAGGGTAAGGGACCTAGAGCAAACGGTTGCCGCCCAGGCCTCAAAGCTCCAAGAAATGGAGTCAGAGATGGAGCGACGGATGAAGGTAGCATGGCTGCAGATACAACAAGCCACAGGCGGGACCGGTTCCACAGAGCATGCACCAGGCGGGACCGGTTCCACAGAGCATGCACCAGGCGGGACCGGTTCCACAGAGCATGCACCAGGCGGGACCGGTTCCACAGAGCATGCACCAGGCGGGACCGGTTCCACAGAGCATGCACCAGGCGGGACCGGTTCCACAGAGCATGCACCAGGCGGGACCGGTTCCACAGAGCATGCACCAGGCGGGACCGGTTCCACAGAGCATGCACCAGGCGGGACCGGTTCCACAGAGCATGCACCTCTCCAAGATGCGGCCCTTATTAGCCCTCCACAGCAATATCAAAGCAGTCACGCTTCCACACAGGCCGCCGAAGCGGTCCGTTACACCGTGGATGAAATAACTCAACGGACCGCGTGCGAGCTTGTCGTCAGGCAGAAGAACTTAGCTGTGGTGGTACGTATGCGACCTTAGTTCATACTGCATACATTTCACCGTAAATACCATTCATTTACTAACTTTCTTTGTGACTACTAACTTATCAGGTCGCATACGGTATGACCAAACGTGTGGAAGAAGGGCAAAAATGGCACTGCAATGACATTCCACATGGTTACGTACCTGTTGAGGTGGAGCAAGTCGTCACCAGCTGGGAAGACTTGGAACTTGACATCCCCGGAGGTGACGGAGAAACAAAACTCGGTCAGTGTTCTCACTGCATCATTCTATGGAGCAAGGCAGACATCGTTATACCCGATACACCTGCGGCTACCAACAAGCCCCCGTCACCTCCAAGAGATCCACAGGATCATGACGATTCTCCGGGAGCTCCTGATGCAAGCCCGTCTCCTCCGCCAAAGAGGTCTCCGTCTCCTCCGCCGAAGAGGTCTCCGTCTCCTCCGCCGAAGAGGTCTCCGTCTCCTCCGCCGAAGAGGTCTCCGTCTCCTCCGCCGAAGAGGTCTCCGTCTCCTCCGCCGAAGAGGTCTCCGTCTCCTCCGCCGAAGAGGTCTCCGTCTCCTCCGCCGAAGAGGTCTCCGTCTCCTCCGCCGAAGAGGTCTCCGTCTCCTCCGCCGAAGAGGTCTCCGTCTCCTCCGCCGAAGAGGTCTCCGTCTCCTCCGCCGAAGAGGTCTCCGTCTCCTCCGCCGAAGAGGTCTCCGTCTCCTCCGCCGAAGAGGTCTCCGTCTCCTCCGCCGAAGAGGTCTCCGTCTCCTCCGCCGAAGAGGTCTCCGTCTCCTCCGCCGAAGAGGTCTCCGTCTCCTCCGCCGAAGAGGTCTCCGTCTCCTCCGCCGAAGAGGTCTCCGTCTCCTCCGCCGAAGAGGTCTCCGTCTCCTCCGCCGAAGAGGTCTCCGTCTCCTCCGCCGAAGAGGTCTCCGTCTCCTCCGCCGAAGAGGTCTCCGTCTCCTCCGCCGAAGAGGGGACGCCGCACTAAAGCCTCTGCCCCCACTCCACCAGCGAAGAAGGCGCGAAAAACTAGAGAGAAGCCCGCACCAGAGAAAAGAGCGGGCGAGAAGACTCTAGAGGAGCTCGAAGCCTCGGTAAAAGCAGACACAAAGAGGCAAATGGCCGAGTGGAGGAGAAAACCTGAGCCGGAGCCGAAGCTTGATCCCACCATCGTGAAGTCATTCCTCGGTAATTTGAGCAAGGGTCAACAGAAGGAAGTAATAGTAACAGACTATGACCGCTCATTACTGAAATCTCGCCGGAAACGGAAGGCTGCGGATAAGGAGGCGGGCCCATCCAAAAAGGTTCCTCAGCTCGGCCAGCAACCTCAGCGTCCCTTGGGTCCATTGCCATCTCTGGACGAGCTTAACATTCAACGAGTAATGGCCGAGACTGGACTAACCAGAGCGCAAGTCCTGGGGGAAGAAGAGGTGCCTGTAAACACAACGCTGAAGTGGCCGTTTAAGCTTGGCGAGCCTATGGTCCCTCCTGAAATGGAGAGCAACCTACAGACGAAGATGCGCCGATTCCATGACTGGTATTTGGAAGAATCAAGAAGGAATAAACGGCGCATGATAAAAGTAGGCGTGAAGGACCAAGACTTCTACAATGGTGACGCGGATTTTGTCTGGCTCAGGTTTAATGATATATATGAGCTGTACCACCGCGACGCCATGGACGTGGATTTGATCACATGTTGGACACTGTAAGTACTTTGTTGTTGCTTATAATTCACAGTTTGAAAACATTAATTCCAATCTATGCTGACGCGGGCTTTATTTATTGCTTAACATATGCAGAATGGAGATTCAAAAATGTCGCAGAGACAATATATATATACACGTATATAAACGTGCATGGCTACTGAAAAAGGCAAAAAAAAATCACAGGGCCTTTAGCACCGGTTATGCCACCCGGTGCTAAAGGGCGTACCATTTAGCCTCGGAACAGTGGCACCGGGTGGGAAACCCGGTGCTAAAGGGCTTTCCCATCCGGTGCAGATGTCTCTCATTCTGGTAGTGCTTCGATCCCTGTTCAAGTCAGTCTAGCTTTTCCTTTTTTCAGATTACTCCCCGAGATCGACACCTGCAGCAAAGCAAACACACGGAGATGAATCCAGCAACAATGCCCCGTTTGTAAATTACGAGCACGAACATGACGTCGAAACAAACGATTATATATATAATTCTAATATTAAGCTGAATGGACACTGCACTTCTCTATATCTTTATATATACTATATACATAATGGGCGTTGATTGTTCAAACACGAGAGGCTCAAAGAAGCATGGGCAACACTCTCGAGGTACACGTACATGGCCCATGCAGCCGAGTGTTAGCAGCGGGGTAGCGGGGATAGGATTGAAGAGTTGGAGCAAGGATCGGGAGCAGAAATGGAGATCGGAAGAACTGAAGAGCAACCAGAACAGAGCCAGTGTCACGGGCCTAAAGGAGTTGCCCGGTTCATCGAACACATCCCAAGACCAGCCCAAGGAAGGCAGAGTCCGCAGGCCCAACCCAAAGTACAACGGCCCAAGCTGGGAGAGCTGAAGCACGCTAACGCGTTAGCGTATCTGTTTATTACACAGGACCTTCTTCCTCCTCACGATGAACTTTGTAATAGGCTAGAACATTGGCCGGCTTGCCGGAGAATATTGGCGGCGGATCCATTCCGTCGAGTGTATCAGACTATCGGTTGATTGAATAGCCAACTATCTCCTACGGTGACATCACGTATCTTACATCTGGTATCAGATTCAGGTCGTTTTCCCCTGTTGCTGCGTTCATCAGTGTTGTGCAGTTGCTCCGGTGAGGATCCATCCGGTCTCGCCGTCCACGCCCCGCCCACCGACTCCCAGTCGGCGGCGGCCACCGCAAACCATCGGTTAGCCGTTCCGGCGCCGTCGCCCAACTCCTTCCGCGCCTCTTAGGATTGTAGTAGGGAATCTTGATCTTGGTTGCGATAGTTGTCGCCACTTCCATCCTGGCGGAACTACCCGACTACCTCAAGCGCCCTCAGTACCAGACACGAGTTCAGAAGCAAGCAATGGAGACGGAGAAGCAGGTTGCAGAGATCGCGACAACCCTCAAGGAATTGGTGCTTGAGATGAAAAGTTGGAAGCAAGATGTTGATACCAAGATCCGGGACGTTGACACCAGGGTCCACGATGTCGATTCCAAGGTAACGACCTTGAACACCTCGATTGATGATCTGCGATCTAAAATCGGCACGCTCGCTGGTCAAGTTAATCCCGCGAACAAGGTGTTCGACCTTGAACACATTGATCTGACGAAGTCGAGTGCTACACCACCACACCCGGGAAGATCTTCAGACCAAGGTTATCAGAACAAGGATCAAGACTGCCGGAAGTTTGGGTATGTCACTACCTTCACACCGCCTCCAGATACAGGTGCGAAAACCAGTCCTGATCGCACTTCTCCTGATAATCAGATTGTTCCTTATGCACAACCATTAGGAATGCATGGTTGGGGCACTACCATTCCACCACTAGAGTTTCCACAGTTTGATGGCCGAAATCCAAAAATGTGGCAAAAGAAATGTGAGTCATATTTTGAGGTTTACAAAATACCTGGTGATGTATGGTACAAATTGGCAACTATGAATTTTACTGGTAGTGCTGCATTCTGGTTACAATCTGTTGAAACTGCTATGAAAAATAGTACTTGGGTGGATTTCTGTTCTGCGGTTTGTACTCGTTTTGCCAAGGATCAACAAAATCAGTTGCAGCGTCAATTTTTTCATATCAAGCAAGATGGCACAGTATCTGAGTATATTGAACAATTTGATGACTTAGTGCATCAAATCAAAGCTCATGACCCTACTTTTAACCCTATGTTGGTTACTAATAAGTTCATTGATGGCCTTCGAGATGATATCAAAGCAGTAGTCATTATGCATAAGCCCAAAGACCTGGATGCTGCTGGCTCTTTAGCCTTGTTACAGGAAGAGCTTCTCAATTGTTCACCAGTGCCAAAGAAAGAATCCAAGCGACATGATCATTTTCATTCGTTCAAGTCTATGACAAAGACTCCAGTCCCTGTTCCTAGTGCAAAAATACCACAATACTCCAGTCCTGATGAAAAGAAACACATTGAATCTCTGAAAATTCAGAAACATGAAGATTCTTTGAGTGCTATTAAAGCCTATAGAAGAGCCAAAGGGTTGTGTTTCAAGTGTGGAGTAAAGTGGGCACCTGGCCACAAGTGTGCTCCAACTGTTGCCCTTCATGTAGTTGAGGAATTGTGGCAGTTACTCCAAGAACCTGAGACTCATTCATTCAGAACAGCTGCAGAGGAATCTGACTCTGGTGATGATCTCATGTGTATTTCTTCACATGCACAACACGGGAATGAAGCACCCAAAACCATCAGGATTAGGGGCAATCTTCTGGGGTTGAAACCACTGATATTGCTAGATTCAGGTAGTTCCAGCAATTTCATATCTGAACAAATGGCTAGCAGACTATCAGGGTGGAATCTGTTAGAAAAACCTGTTCAAGTTCGAATAGCAAGTGGAGCTCTTATATGGTGTATTCATGAGATTAAGCATTGTCAGCTTTTTATTCAGGGGTACTGTTTTGAGATCAATCTGAAGATACTTCCCTTGAAGTGTTATGATATCATATTGGGTATGGAGTGGCTGGAGTTTTTCAGTCCTATGAAAATCCACTGGGCTGATAAATGGCTATCTTTTAATCATGAAGGTCATCTGGTACATATTCAAGGCCTGAAGTATCAGTTAACAGAATTGCCTAAAATATCTGCTAGTCAATTATATCAGTTAGAAGAAGAAGATGATGTTTGGTGTGTGATTGAATTATTTGCTCTCAAATCAGAGGAAGTTCAGCAACAATGGCCTCAAGAGATTCAGAAATTATTGCAAGAATATGCTGATGTGTTTGAAAAACCTCATGGGGTACCTCCAGCAGATCACATACTCACTTCATTCCTTTCATTGCTGCTGCACAACCATTCAGATTAAGACCATACAGGTATAATCCTGCTCAGAAGGATGAGATTGAGAAACAAATTAAGGAATTACTCTCAGCTGGTATGATCAAGGAGAGCTCTAGCCCTTTTGCTTCACCAGTTCTGTTAGTCAAGAAAAAGACTGGGGAATGGAGACTTTCTGTGGACTATAGAAGACTGAATGCCTTGACCATCAAAAACAGCTACCCTATGCCTATTATGGAGGAATTCCTTGATGAGCTTTCAGGTGCAATCTGGTTCACATCCTTGGATCTTAGATCTGGATATCACCAAATACTAGTAGAGCCTGCTGACCAATATAAGACGGCATTCTTTACTCACAATGGGCACTATGAATACAAAGTGATGCCTTATGGAGTTACAGGAGGCCCTGCTACATTTCAACATGTTATGAACTCCATATTAGCACCATTACTAAGGAAGTGTGTGGTTGTATTTATAGATGATATTCTTATTTATAGCAAGAACTGGTCAGACCATGTGCAACATGTGGAGGCAGTGCTACAGCTATTGAGACAACACCAGTTCAAGGCCAAACTATCCAAATGCTCTTTTGCACAAAAGCAGATTAAATATCTGGGTCATGTAATTAGTGGAGATGGAGTAGCAACTGATCCATCGAAGGTAAAGGACATACTCCATTGGACACCACCTACTTGTGTTAAGGAAGTGAGAAGTTTCTTGGGAATGGCTGGCTATTATAGAAAATTTGTGAAGAATTTTGGAGTTATCAGCAAACCTCTGACTAACTTGCTCAAAAAAGGAGAGTTGTTTGTGTGGACATCAGTTCATGAAGAGGCTTTTAACCTTTTGAAACAGGCTCTGAGTTCCACACCAGTGTTAGCTCTTCCTGATTTTACAAAGGTTTTCACAATTGAAACTGATGCATCAGATAAGGGAGTAGGAGCAGTGTTATTGCAGGAAGGCCACCCTATTGCATACATCAGCAAGGCACTTGGGGTTAAAAATCAGGCTCTATCAACATATGAAAAAGAGTGTTTAGCAATTCTTATGGCTGTGGACCATTGGAGATCATATTTACAACATGCTGAATTTATTATTAAGACTGACCAGCAGAGTTTGATACAATTGGATGATCAACACCTGACTACACCCTGGCAACAAAAAGCTTTAACAAAACTGCTTGGCCTTCAGTATAAACTCTGTTATAAAAAAGGTGTGGAAAATGTCACTGCAGATGCTCTCTCTAGAATGCCCAATCATGACAAAATGGAAGTGTTAGCTATTTCTACTTCTCAACCCAAGTGGTTGGAGGAAATTGAACAAGGGTATATCCAGTATCCAGAGACACAAAAGTTGTTAGCTGCCTTATCTATAACCAACCCATATGGCAATTATGTGTTGAAAGATGGACTGATCAGGATCAAAAACAGAATTTTGGTTCCACCAGATCAAGACATGCAACTTCGTATAATACAAGCTTTGCATTCCAGTGCAATTGGAGGGCATTCAGGTTACCAAGTCACATACAAAAAGGTCAAGCAAGTGTTCAAGTGGACTAAAATGAAGGAAATGATAAAGGAAACAGTGGCTCAATGTCAAGTTTGTCAACAAGCTAAAGCTGAAAGAGTCAAGTACCCTGGACTATTACAACCATTGCCAGTACCAGATTTCACTTGGCAGGTAATCACTATGGATTTTATTGAAGGGTTGCCAATGTCCAATAAATTTAACTGCATTATGGTGGTAGTTGATAAATTATCCAAATATGCTCATTTCATACCTCTAGCACATCCTTTTACTGCTATGAAAGTGGCTACTGCTTATATGGACAACATATTTAAATTGCATGGGCTGCTTGAAACTATTATCTCTGATAGAGACAAAATCTTCACAAGTGCACTCTGGCAAGAATTATTCAAACTTTCTGGTACTAAACTGAACATGAGCAGTGCCTACCACCCACAAACAGATGGGCAAACTGAAAGGGTAAATCAGTGTTTGGAAGGCTATCTGAGGTGCTTTGTTCATTCATGTCCTCATAAATGGAAGGAGTGGTTAAGTTTAGCAGAATTTTGGTATAACTCAAGTTATCATTCAAGTTTGGGAAAAACTCCATTTGAAGTGGTTTATGGGCAACAACCAAGGCACCTAGGGATAGATGTGCTGAACTCTTGTATGGTACCTGATCTGGAACTGTGGATGAAAGAGAGAAAGCTTATGCTTCAGCTACTTCAACAGCATATGGTCAGAGTTCAACGGCGCCAGAAACATCAGGCTGATAAGAACCGATCTGAGCGTCAATTTGCTGTGAATGATTGGGTGTATCTCAAAATTCAACCTTATGTCCAGACATCTTTACATAAGAGAGCAAATCATAAGCTGTCGTTCAAGTACTTTGGACCCTATCAGATTGTTGAGAGAATAGGACAAGTGGCTTACAAGTTGAACCTGCCTGCAACAACAACAATACATCCTGTTTTCCATGTATCTCTACTGAAGAAAGCTGTTGGGGTTGGCCATCAGGTTAGTTCTGAACTACCTCTTTTACACGATGCTTATCAAGTGCCTGTCAAGGTGTTGCAGCGTAGAATTAGCAAGTCTGCAGATAAAGATGTGGCACAAGTGCTGATTCAATTGTCTTCTTGGCCACCATCTTTGGCTACCTGGGAGAATGAAGCTGATCTGAAACAAAGATTCCCGGCTGCAACAGCTTGGGGGCAAGCTGTTTCTAAAGAAAGGGGGGATGTCACGGGCCTAAAGGAGTTGCCCAGTTCATCGAACACAGCCCAAGACCAGCCCAAGGAAGGCAGAGTCCGCAGGCCCAACCCAAAGTACAACGGCCCAAGCTGGGAGAGCTGAAGCACGCTAACGCGTTAGCGTATCTGTTTATTACACAGGACCTTCTTCCTCCTCACGATGAACTTTGTAATAGGCTAGAACATTGGCCGGCTTGCCGGAGAATATTGGCGGCGGATCCATTCCGTCGAGTGTATCAGACTATCGGTTGATTGAATAGCCAACTATCTCCTACGGTGACATCACGTATCTTACAGCCAGCTTCGTGGAGGAAGGAAGATGAATAGAGTTTCTGTTACATGAATCATCTATAAGCCTCATCCCCTCAGCTCTCCCTATTACTAAACCATTACATGGGCTTAGCCCAGCAACATAGGCCGCAGGCCCAACACATACTAATACATATCAGCCCAATAGGAGGCTGGGTCCTAACATTCCCCCCTTCTTAAAGAGCAGCTTGCCCTCAAGCTGCATGAACATGTTGAACACCATACTGTCAACCTGCAGACCTCTTGTGAAAGCTAATCTGCTCCGGAGTGAAGTCACCAGAGTGTGAAGTCTTCAAGGGTCTGCTAGCACCAGAATGTAGAAGAGAAGCATGAAAAGTGGTTTGTCAACAGCTCCAGCAGGTCTGGTATCTTGAACTTGCAACTTGCTAGTACTCCAGTGTTTTCCAGGCACGGACAGTAAGCAGCCATGGACAGTAAGCGGCCATAGATAGGACCCAACAAAATGACTAGCATTCCATGAGGAAACCCCAACTGAAGCACCTTGAAATCTGAACATAAACTGATCAATCAACAATGAAAGCGTAACTGTCACATGAACTTTGGTCCAATGAGAATTGGTAGAAGATAAACCACATCGAACACAAGTCATATAACACCATGAACCATCAAGAATACCGCCAGCATGAGAATCACCACAGTCAGGCAGGTGCACCACCACAGTCAGGCAGACTGCATCACCATATTTCTGCCGCGACAACCTAATCATCTTCCGAAATGGCACCCAAGAATCAGCTGCATCCTTCCTGAATAGAAATTCAGAGAGTGCATAGCCTTCCGCGAGTAGATCAGTCATCTGACAGTGAATTAGATTAGAGTGTTGAGCAACTCTTCTCACTGTCCCATCAGTTGCACTAGCATTTTCACCCTGTTTTGGATCAACCTCCAGATAGTGATGGCAAAAGTTCCATATAAATTGGACAGCATGGTAAGCAGACGACAACCCAACTCCTTGATTGTACTCGAATGACAACTGATAAATGCTACAACTCCAGATCATGCATTTGCTGCCTGTCTGTTCCTGAACATCAGTACCCTTGCACTTGTTATGCTTGCAGTTTTGACATCCAGCAAAAAGCAAGGCTTGCCACCACTCTTTGTTATCTACGCTTGCCATGTTTGCACTCATAAATAGCTCAGCTAACCAATTCAACAAGCCTCTGTCCAGTTGACCATCCGAACAGTGAAGCAAGTAAACCACACTAATCTGCTCACTTTGAAGGCACCATACTGTCCATGCTATGATTCTAGCAGCCGCTGATATATGCATCAGCAGATTGATACAAGATGACTGAAGCATGTGCTCCCGTAACAGCTCCATAGCAAACACATATTTGGATAGCATTTGCACTGTAAACAGCCATAGAAATATGTCGACCATGCTTCTGCCACTCTGCTTATTTAGTACTTGGACGTGAGTATCATGCCAACAGAAATATGGCCTTGGTATTGTGAATTGTAGTATTTGAGAAAACCAAACTTCGCTAGTGATAACATTAGGACACTTCCATTTCTGAATGACCACATGCCATATGATTGTTGAATTACCAGTCCTGGTAGAAGCTTCTTGAGCAGAAAGAAATGCATCATTTAAGCTGAAAAACTTCTTGGATATCCTCCTACTAGTGCCTGACAGATCCTTTGTGATCACTTTCACCTCAACAATTGCATCTGCACACCAACACACCAATAGGGATGGGAACCAAGGAATTTTCCATTGGCGATTCCTGAAAGACCACTGAATGAAACTTGCCATTAACCACCGGCAATCCCACTTGCATGCTGCTAATAAAACATCACTAGCATGTTTAATTGTCTGCCAACTGAAGGATGGCCAAGGCGATGGCCTCAATTGAACACTATCACTCAGCATTTCGAACCGCAAATCAACTTTGCTCTTCCCAGAATCAAACACATCACTAGCAGTAAATGGTGGCCATGATTGCCTCAGATGGACATCTTCCTGATCACTACCAAATGACATTCCTAAACTGAAACATGGTCTCGTGGTAACTAAATTAGCAGGAACTAGAGGAGACTGACCAATTATATCCGCTGACAACTTATGGTCCTCATTAGACTCAATGGCAGTACCCAACAGAACAAATTCCCTTGAACGAACATGTGCTAGGTTGGTGATGTACCTTCGCTGCATGGTGATGATGGACTCGTCCTCGGGGCTGAAGCAATCTGTCAAGCACCTGGAGGTCATGTTGTCGTTGACTGTTGCGGCGGTGGCTGTAGGCGAAGGAGGCGCAGTCACAGCGGTGGAGACGGGCGCTGGAGCGCGAACATCGTGACTGCGTCCCACGGGCGAACACCTTGCAGGCATGGTGTTGGTGGTGGAGATGTCGTCCTCGGTGATGATGTGCTCCGCCGTGGCGTGCTTGCTTCCGGAACTGATGGCGATGGTGTCACTGAGCGTCGATATGGTGGCTGCTGCAGATGAAGTAGTGGATGGCGAAGCGGTCGGCGCGGTGGAGCTCGCCGCTGTCGTGGAGGACGGAGCGGGTGCGGTGGATCTCGCCGCGGTCGCCGCAGCCGAGGTACTCGCGGACGTCCTCGCCGCGGCCGTGGAAAGCGAGGCCGGTGTGGAGGAGCTCATCGCGGACGTCGAGGACGAGGCGGTCGCGACCGGCACGGCTGCGGAAGGTGTGGTCGCAGGCGCGAGTACGGTCGAGGGCGCGGGCGCGGCGACGCAGGCGGTGGGCTTCAACGAGTCGATGTCGTACTGGGTGGCCGAGGCAATGGAGGTCCTCCCCTCAGCACCTCGAGCCGCTGGTGTTGGCAAACCCCACTTGATCTGCATCTGGCAACAACCATCATAGATGTTGCGGCCATACAATTCTCCATAAGCATCTGCTGCAACCTTTACAGAATCGAACACCACACTCGCCATCACAACATCTGCTCCCCCAATCACCAGTATGTGCTCCACCACTCCTCCAAATGAACCAAATACTTGATGAAGCACAGATTCAGTGATAGGATAGCAAACCCTGTGAATGGAGACCTCTAGAGTGCGATTTGGTGACCTCCACTCATCGAAATTGCTTCTGTCCATTTCGTCGAACAGGTTGCAGGCACTCAGCCAAAGGTTGTTCTCCCTGCTCCAACTCTGGGAATCCGACACGAAGCAGTCGCCGAACTGGTTCCTCTCGTCTAGCAGGAGCTTGGTGTTGAGAGACATGGCGGCGGCAGGTGGGGTGGTGGTGGTCGGAGTAGGAGATCCAGATGGATTTGTGGATGGAGGAGGATAAATCCCGGAGGAATCGACGAGTCTCTGATACCAATTGTTAGCAGCAGGGTAGTGGGGATAGGATTGAAGAGTTGGAGCAAGGATCGGGAGTAGAAATGGAGATCGGAAGAACTGAAGAGCAACCAGAACAGAGGCAGCTTCGTGGAGAAGGAAGATGAACAGAGTTCTGTTACATGAATCATTACATGGGCTCAGCCCAGCAACATAGGCTGCAGGCCCAACACATACTAATACATACAGTACTCTCAATAGGAGGCTGGGTCCTAACACCGAGCCGAGTCACCCTCTCCTGCATGCCCGCAGCCAACTCTGTAGGGGCGGCGTTTATCAAAAAAAAAAAACTCCGTAGGGGCGGCGAGCGAGCGAGCTAGCCTGCACGACCAATGCACGCGCGCGGCCACGTTCGCGCTGCTTGGGTTGGGTGGCGCCGCCCCCGGATGATGACGTGTGCGCTGGTGGGAGTCTTGAAACTTCCCAAGGATGGGGACCTGTGGGACAGACTGTCAGCGGCAGCTACATTCGAAGGAAAAGAAATGATGGTGCCCCATGCAACTGTCATGGAATGACAGACAGTTTGCTGGAACAACTTTCACACCAGAACTAAGGCCGCGTTTAGTTCCCAAAAGTTGCCAAAAAAACAACTTTTAAATATACTATGCAAAAAGAAGATTCTCCATCACATCAAAATATCATAACATACATGGAGTACTAAATGTAGATGAAATCAAAAACTAATTGCACAGTTTTGTTGTACTCTGCGAGACGAACATTTTGAGCTTAATTAATCAATTTTTGGACAATTTTTTGCACATACAAACGAAAATGCTACAGTGACGCAATGATTACGAAGAGACATTCAACTCCGAAATTCAACCTCCCAATTCTCCATCTAAACACCACCTAAGGTTGACATCTTGGTAATAGAGGCCAACCAAAAATATTGCTCGGGACCTTTAATTTTGTCTACGACAATGTACAATAACAATGACCTTTATTTTCACTAATTTCCATTTTACTGTAAATTGATATTCCACAATGGTTACTGTCGATTGAAGGTGCTTCTTGCACGCTTCTGCCAATTTGTGGTCATTGTGAAAGTGTTTTTACTCCGGTCTGTGATGCTCAGATGTTGAGGCAATAACACAACCTTCGTGAGATGGCATTTTCGAATCAATGCACTAGATTTGATAAATGTGTAATTAGTTTAATTTAGAGATAACATATGTTTTTTTATTCTCCCATAACTTGGCTGAGCTGACATGCCATAGGCTCCGCTTGTAGATGAGAGAAGTGAACCGATTCAGGATGTTCATATACTTTTTTGGATGGTTTAAGGAAGGGCATGGTCCCATGGAAGCCTGGTGTGGGGACCACATTTTGTGTTTAAGGCAGATGCCCACATCAATTAGGGCTACAAGATTGACGCTAAATGCCTTTAGAAGACTGTAATTCTGAACATTTTTTAGTGTGGGCAAGCATTTTGATTCGTTCAGAAGCAGAAAAAGTTTAACAAAAATGCATCCGATCTAGTATATTACACTCCCTATAAAATTCAACGTATTGATTGAAAGCCAATTTACGAAAAACAACACTTCTTGTTTGTAGTATTAACGTTGATTCAAACACGAAAAGTCCACGAGCATATGAACGAGCTCCCTCGGCCACACATGCTAGCTTAGCTTCGTCGCCTCCGGCCCCCTGCCCGTCGCCATGGCCGCCGCGTGGCGCCTCGGTGTCCCCGGCGGCGAGCAGAGAGCCGAGTCACCCAGACCCAGACGGCAGCAGTAGTAGCTGGCTGGCACATGCGTCCAGAGCCGCCGTATGTATGGGGGCGGCGCCTTTGCACGCTGCGAGGAGCGCGCGGCGGCCGGCGGCCATGCTCGCGTCGGCGGCGGTTGCCAGTCCCCGATTCCCGATGAAACCGGCAGGCGGGTGGCATGTGCGGCGGGGTGAATCGCCGGCCGCGATGTGCTGGGGGAGCATTTTTTTTAATCCATATATTTTTTATTTACCTTTCTACAAACCTTAAATAACTGCTACTATATAAAAATAATAAAAATGGACCTTTAATATATGAAATCACATCAATGATTATTTATAAAATGAGAAAATTGGCAGCATTTTTTCTGGTCACATGGCAATCCTAATGTTCATCAACAATATCTAATAGCAAGAGTCAATATATCCATTAATTTTATAAATTCTCGTATCATATAGAGTAAGAGTATATATAGAGTAAGAGTATATATAAACATATAAAGAGTCACATAATACAAGCACATATATTTCAAGGGTTGTGCTTGGGCTGGCACGGCATGAACGCGGGCCACCGTGCTATGTACCGGAAAAATATCCAGTGGCGGGCCCCACTAGAGCGACCGATCGAGTGTAATCTTCGCTATTTTGACGACTAAAAAAGGGTCGAGAAGCAGGAAAAAGCGAGTTAGAGAAACTCCAAGAGATTGGTCAAAGCATTTTTTGTCTGTAAAAAAAAACATCAAAATTTTCCGGTTCCAAGAGTCTTCATCTTGCTCCAATCGCTAACTTGCTCGTCATACGGCCTCACCCACTCAGCATTTTTACTGAGCCAATCTCCCTCGCTATCTCCTTCCCTCGCGCTCTCGTCGTCCCGGACCCCTCCCTCATGCCCTCCAGTCGTGCCTGTCCGCTCCCCGCATCCTCGTCTTCTCCTTTGCCGCTGCTCGGCGGACGAGTAACCAGCTGCACGAGCAGGCCACGCCAGAAACCTAGGTCGCGGCGGCCGCCCAAAGGCGTCCTCCACGGGGCCACGTCGTTGGCTGGGCGAGCCAAGCTCTGTCGTGGCCCTCACCGCTTGTCGGCACTGCGAGATTACGTGAGAATGATATATGGGGTCATTTTAATTGAGCTATATGTGTTAAGAGCTAGATTATCCGAAGAGTTGTCTTTTAGAGTGCTTAGAGTTAGCTACTACTCCCTCCATTTTAAATTGTAGGTCGTTTCACTTTTTTCACCACAAATTTGACCAACTCGTTTTATTCAAAATTTTATGCAAATTATCATATTTTTATGGTGGCTTGATTTATTAATATAAAATATTTTAAAATGTCTTAAATTTGACTATATTTCTATAAATTTTTTTTAAATAAGACGAGCGGTTAAACTTACTGTAAAAAAGTCAAACGATGCACATTATAGAACGGAGGGAGTAGCTCGTAACATTGAAGAATGTGTCACGGCTATTAAACTCTTTTTTCTCCTCATAAATATCCTGCCAAATCATTCTGATACGGTTATTGGATTTATAGTAGGCTTACGTCATTATCAAAAAGCTAGTTGACGTGTCTGTACTTGAGTCACCTAAGTATGCTCCAACCTGTTATAGAGGGTTCTTTGGCTATTTAGACGAGCAAGTGTACAAGCCTAGGTGCTTTTAAATACTGAACTTGTGTGAGTTGTACACTAGCGATTGCCGTACGTCCCTTGGTCCAAACTCTTTCCACGGACCACCCCATCTGCCCACCATAACCTAACACGTGCACTGTGTCTTCAGTAAACAATGGTCCCACGATGGACTAGACAACTGATTTGGGATTACAAAATCATAATCTCTTGGACACCTAAGCTAGCGAACAGCAAACTCAGAGACAGAGTGTAGCTGAAAGCAAACTGCATGAGGGGTGGAATAAGAAATTGAGACGTGACTAAAAGGTGGCGATGCTATCTTTTTGTCATCAAAAGTGGTAGCTGTCCGTCCATAGAGAAAAATAAGATGAAAAGAAGTGAGCTCAAAAACAGAAACAGCTCAAAAAGAGAGGATAACATTAGTTAATTTCACTAGCTGTCCAGGATAACCAAACCCAATTCTATACTCCAGTTCCGTTGCCTAGTCATCGTTGATATCCTTCTTTATATATGTGTGCTGACAGAAAAAGAGGTAACCCGAACTTCTCTGAGAAGAACCGGAAAAATGCAGAAATAAAAGTCAAACACATTCTACCTTTGTTTTTTAATAATGGATAATATATTACCCGGCCTTGACCAAAATGGCTACGGCCAAACAAAAAACATGAAAATTACATCCCATCAAGGGGTTCTAGTAGTCCTACGCGACCATCAAAATCGCTATAATATGTTTGTCAGACCCTACAAAAAACTGAAAACGCTGGACACCGACCACCATTGATGCTTCTTCCAAGGCAACAGCACGAAGAATTGGTGCAGATACTGCCAACCAACATCCGAACTGTTACGCCATCCAATACCTTATCCGCCCTGAGCTGAATACCGAGCACAGTGTCCACACGGGAGAACTGCCCAGCCTTGACGAACAAGAACTTCGAGGACGCGGAGCAACCAGGCTAGGTTTTCACCTAGTTATTGATCATCCACGGACGTAACATGGGACGGTCTAACCAATGTGTGTCCCGCATTCTACCTTTGTTTAGTTTGGTGCTATCAACCAAATCACCTTCTCTAAAAATGAAAAGTTTTGCTAAAGGTGTGAGTAATGAGGAGAGAAAAGATTAATTTATGGCTGTGGATGAGACCTTCCAGGGCCAAAGGGAGATCTCCAACTGTCAGCACTAGGTCCACAACAAAAATCGCCGTCAGCAGATTCAGATTAGACCAAAATCATTTCTGTTGCTGCTGCTAATCAGAAGGCAACACATATATGGGAACACCATCAGCAAGAACTGAGCCATCCGGTCCCAAAACCAAAAGTAGAAAAGGGCAAGGGAGTAGCCACCTTCCGTTTTAGGAAGGTGAAGAGGGGAACTGGGGAGTTCGGAGAGGAGGGAGCCAGAAAGGGATCGGCGGCGGAGGCGGAGATGGAGGAGAGGGAGAAGGTCGTGTGCCAGGCCAAGTTCGCCGAGCAGGCCGAGCGATACGACGGTGAGGGATCTGCCCTGTTCTCCGTTGCGCCTTGCTTGTGTGCAGCGTGGTCGTTCCTGGTGCCATTTTGGGGAATCCGTGGTCCGTTCTTTGGCGGAGCTTCGGGGAGAAATCGGGGTGGCTCCCATCGATTCTGCGCGTTTGGATTAGTCTTGTTTGCTCACTTTCTTGGATGCGTGAACAGTATCTCCTGCAAATCACTGCCATTTTTTGTTATGTCCTGGAGTCGAAAGCTCTGAATGTGTACGGTTTGACCGGTTAGGCCCTTCTCAATGATGGTTCCGGGTTAGTCGCAGCTACCCTTGTTGATTTGGGGGGGCTATTTTGATAGTTTCCGGCAGTGGTGGTACACGAATGATACGGTTTCTGAACAAAAGATGACTTTTTTGTGACCATTGGGGCCAATCTTGTGAGTTGTGACTGCTGAGTGGTTCCGACTGGTTTTGATTGTTCCCGGGACAGTCGATTTGTTCCTGCAAAAGGGAAGAATGGTAGTTTGGTGGATCAGAGTAGATTGTGTGTGTATGATGTTTTGTGTGGGCCCATTCTGTGTGTTGGGTGCCCTTGAGCAGCTTCCTTATTCATTAGTATGTTCATCTGTAGGAAAGAAAGGATCTTGGAATCATGGATGATACATGACAATGGACAAAAATACTCATAGATCTCTATCCATTCTTTTCATAGCCTTATAAATCATAATCTATATTCGACTCTGCAAGTATGGAATAAGTGGAACCCACCATCTATGTTCACACTTACAGTCCAAGTTTTAGTTTAATGTGAAAAGAGGATCAACATTTATAAAGTCATGTCCTTTTCTTGTCTAGTCTCTAGGGTGGCTTGAGCTAGCAGCCTGCTACCATCCTACTGTACTGCAATATGGCATAATTCTAGACTCCTTAAGATTGTTTTTGCCCATCTTCAGTACCCATCTCTGCCTTTGGACTGCAAATTATTTTGCTAGATCGTGCATGATTCTTTAACTTAGTCTCCTCAGTCAATATCTTGATTTGAGCACTAAGAGGTTAATTTTGGCATAAAAGCATACAGTTACTTCCATCCGGCTCCTAGTTCTATTAATTTGGAGATGCAGTAGGTTCTTGTAAGCATCCAACCTAAGCTTCAATACTCCTGAAAAGTGTAGACACCATAATCTCCAGTTCCCCATTCCTCTTCATCCTTAGTTTCCACGAACCTTCTGCCTCCTAGGAGTCAGTTTAGTGGGCGATTTCCCTCTTCCTTTGGCAGTATAAAAGAGAAACTTTTTAGAAGGAAATAAAAATCATGGCATAAAGGCATAATTTTTGCATAAGCTTAGTGAAATTTCTACTGTAGAACCAAGTAGTTGTTTCATGCAATCAGTGTAGTTAGTGAGAAATAGAAACACCTTTTGACTTCAATCTAGACCTTCCAACATTTAACTTCAATGTAGGACTTAACCGATTTGATATCTAATTTATTAAACTGCAAAGAGCATGAATAGGATGGCATTACAAACTAATATCTCCCTATAATGGAACCTGTTCTGTCCGAAAATTAAACCTTCAGGTTATGTTATGACTACAATTCGGGTGCACCGTAATTAATTATGCTATGTTCACATATATTTAATTGCACTTGTTTGGCTGAAGTTAGTCCTATATCTTAACTCAACTCATGATTGTTCTAGCAGATATGGTGGAATTTATGAAGAAGCTTGCTAGGATGGATGTGGATATGAATGCTGAAGAAAGGCATTTATTCTCAGTAGGTTTCAAGAATATTATTGGGGCAAAGAGGGCATCATGGAGAATCATTTGTTCACTTGAGCAAAAGTTGACAAGTGGCGATCAGGCTGGTGTGATGATAGATGCCTACAAAAAGAAAGTAGAAGATGAACTAAGGAAGGTTTGCAATGAAGTACTGTCAATCATCGCTATTCATTGCCTTCCCTTAAAAACGTCGCAAGCTTTACGCGGCACCAAAACCACAGAGTTCATCGCTTCCTGCCCCATGCCATTGCTGTTCAGGAACAGATTTTGTTTCTTCCCTAGCTGACATCGTCGAATGGAGACCAGGTTCTATAATTCTGGATCTCCTCGTCACAGTTCATGGGATTAAATTCGCAAGAACGAATACGAGATACTAAATGTTATGGTGGACAGCGTAGTCTTGTTTTATAGCCGCAACTCAGAATTTCTGCAAACCTTGTAATGCCGAAGCCAACTAGCTGCCTGCAACTGCAATGCACTTGTTCGCACGCAGCAGCAGCTAAAATGCAGCAATGTGCCGTGAGTTGACGATAATTGGTACAAGTGCCGTGTAGGGAATTACCTTGTAAGCATCCAACCTAAGCTTCAATACTCGTTCTGAAAAGTGCAGACACCATAATCTCCAGTTCTCCATTCATCTTCATCCTTTGTTTGCACGAACATTCTGCCTCAGTCAATTTAGTAGGTCATTTCCCTCTTCCTTTAGCAGAATAAAAGAGAAACTTTTTAGAAGGAAATAAAAATCATGGCATAAAGGCATAATTTTTGCATAAGCTTAGTGAAATTTCTACTGTAGAACCAAGTAGTGGTTTCATGCAGTCAGTGTAGTTAGTGAGAAATAGAAACACCTTTTGACTTCAATCTAGACCTTCCAACATTTAACTTCAATGTAGGACTTAACCGATTTGATATCTAATTTATTAAACTGCAAAGAGCATGAATAGGATGGCATTACAAACTAATATCTCCCTATAATGGAACCTGTTCTGTCCGAAAATTAAACCTTCAGGTTATGTTATGACTACAATTCGGGTGCACCGTAATTAATTATGCTATGTTCACATATATTTAATTGCACTTGTTTGGCTGAAGTTAGTCCTATATCTTAACTCAACTCATGATTGTTCTAGCAGATATGGTGGAATTTATGAAGAAGCTTGCTAGGATGGATGTGGATATGAATGCTGAAGAAAGGCATTTATTCTCAGTAGGTTTCAAGAATATTATTGGGGCAAAGAGGGCATCATGGAGAATCATTTGTTCACTTGAGCAAAAGTTGACAAGTGGCGATCAGGCTGGTGTGATGATAGATGCCTACAAAAAGAAAGTAGAAGATGAACTAAGGAAGGTTTGCAATGAAGTACTGTCAATCATCGCTATCCATTGCCTTCCCTTGGCCAATTCGGGTGAAAATGCTGTGTTCTTTTATAAGATGTATGTACAGGTTCTTTGATTCAGCTCCCTGTTTCATTTGCCTTCTGCTTTTCTGACAGCTTTCTTATTATTACGTCCAGAGTTAATTTTCTATCCATATCTCATTAACTTTCCAGGTAAATTTGATATCGCAAACTTTTGCCAAAACAATATACAATTTTGAGCTCAAATATCTTTGAAGAGCTTATTTCCTCCAAAAGATTTACTGGTAAATCCTTTCCTAAGCTTTGCCAAATGAACTTGATAGAAGGAGATCCAGCAAAAGGGATTAAAAACTGTCTGGATATGGCTTGATAACTTATGGGTCATGCCTCCATGGCTAACCTGAATGTGTTTTGTGCCACTGGATCCCAAAATTCATCAACTTCTTGTTCTGTTCTAAAAGGTAGTGCTATTATAAAAAGAAAGGAAAATGAAACAGGCAAACCACACATATTTCAAAGTAATGAGATGATGCACGCGTCTACATCACTCATGATATGTTTTTTTATAATCTTTTCATTTTTCTATTAGAAAAGCATAGAGCCACTTCTCAAAATGGTACTAGATTTAGTTCGATGACTCTTTTTTTTGTTATAAATATAACCAAGAAGCTACTTCTCTCGTAGTGGTTAAAATACGGTGTTGGATTTTGACAAGTTACTTCACTTTAATCAATCTATGCAAAGGCACAAAGCTTATAAGTTAAAATACGGTGTTGGATTTTGACAAGTTACCTTTTTATCAGGTAGGATGTTCTTCAAAAAGAAAGAAAAAAAATATTTAAATAGTAGATCAAGCTCATGGTCTCCAATTGTTCAGTGAGTCTAGGGCTACTATTTAATGATATGACACTAGTTTTACATTGTCCTGCTCTTTAGTTTCTTTACTGTGAACTTCTCTATATCTGAGGGTGGGCTGCTATGTGGTCTTAAAATATTGATTCCATTGTACAAGTTTTGTGAATTTTTTTGACCCACCCTTCTTTGTTCCTGGAAAATCTGTACAATGGTTAGTTTGGTTTCTCATTGTCTTGTTCATTTTTGTTTTCGGTTCAGCAATATTAGAGAATTGTATGGTGCTTCACAAGTTCTGAAGTGCTCCATCAGTCCCTTGTGTATCTGATGCTGTAGGATGATAATAAGAATTTTACATGGTTTATGTGTGGTCCTGGTGATATCTTCTACAACAGATCTGTTACTCTAATATTTCCCTGATAATCTTTCCACTACATCACGTGAATATTCAGCTACTATTATTGTCCTACACAATCTTTTCTGTACCTTCTTTGGATATGACTCCTAAACTGTTGCAGGAAAGGTGACTACTACCGATACTTGGCTGAATTTAGCACTGGAACTGAAAAGAAGGCTGTTGCTGATCAGTCACTTATGGCATATCAGGTGCAGAATCTTCCAAATATTGTACATGGGCTCAAAAGCCTTTCCCTTTTGGTCAAAATAACAATCATTTGCTGCAGCACGCCATGGTGGTCGCCTCCAGTGAGCTCTCACCTGCCAACCAAATCAGGCTTGGCCTTGCCCTCAATTTCTCGGTCTTCTTTTATGAGATAATGAACTCTCATGAGAGGTCATCAATCCTCAATGGCGCCTTTCCCATTTTTTTATTTCAAATTTGTTCATGCTTCTATGTTTTGAAACATGGCCTACCTACTAGGAGGAAGGCGGTGACTAGTTCGAATGAACCATTCACCTCTTGTCGATGCTTTATAGTTAAATATGGGCTTTCCCCAGAAGGCCTCTTGAGACATTTAGTCATTTCCATTATTAAATTCCATATGTAATGTTTAGTTAAATACTTTGATAGTCTGAACCCACTGAATCTTTTTGATTCATACCCTTTTTTAGAAAGACATTTGATACAGTAGTGTTTTTTGTTTTTTCTTTGGCCTTGGATGCCTGCGTGTTGGGCACATGTTAGATTTTGTTGTCATCCTAGTATGGTGCTTCACATGGGCGTCCAGTTTGTAAAAGCATCAGTCAGTGAGTTTACATGTTTTCCTCTCTTTTCAGAGCTTACCAAGTGGCAAAACAAGCATTTGATGAGGCTCTTGCTGAGATTAATTCTGCTGGTGAGGGGGTTTACAGGGATAGCACACTTATGATGCAGCTTCTGAAGGATAACCTAGCATTGTGGACGTCAGAACTAACTGGAGGTAAATTCATTTTTAGAAAAAAAAAACACTCATGCAACCCTATCTCTTGGAGACAAAAGAAAAAAAAGAGACTTGTAACTTCTTCTTCAGTGGTATCATCTCAAAGTATGATTTGTTCTGTAGAAATAGCTAGTAGCAGAAATTCTGCACAGGTGTCATTCCATCTAGATGCTTTTGGAGCATAAGCTGTGCAATGCCTGGTATGAAATTCGGTACTCGAATACCTACTATGGAGGAAAAATAATATTATTTCTCAAGCGAAAAGATGTTGTAATGCATAATGGAAACACTACTTGTTTCTACAGAATAGTTGAGTTGCGAAACATGAACATCAATTTGTAATTGGTCTATTATTACTTATATGTAAAGTTGAGATATGCCTTGACTTGCTGTGAAGGGCCCACAGTTTACTCATCATGTTTTGCATGGTCATTCTTCCTAGCCACCCTTGTTTCTAGTAATGCCTGTTGCAGCGTTTTCATTACTATAGTAATACCACCAAAAATAACACAGATCCTACGAAACTCATTCTAGTATGATGACCAGTAGCTAAAACATACTAGAGAATTTATTCTTCCTGAGATGATGTTCATCATGTTTCTTGGTAGTCATCAAACACTAGGTTTACAGATTATGACCCATAACCAGTTTATCACTTGATGACTAAATTGTGGTTGTTTATTTTGACAGGTGAAACATCTAAGGATAACGACATCGACATGGATGTAAGTTAACTCTGTGGCCTGAATTTGTGCCCTTTTCTTAGCAAAACTCTTGGCATTCAAGACTTTGGAATGTTGGTGAAATTGAGATAAGTAAATGGTCCACTACACAGCAAACTAATATGTACTGTGACGTTATCTTCTTAATATAATGACGCGCAGCTCTCCTGCGTCTTTCGAGAAAAAAATACGTATGCGTGACTTTGAATTAAAAACCTAGATCTTGTGTCAGGGTTTAAGTTTCCATTAACATGTGTAGTAAAGGCATGAACTGGTGCACGTATGAAAAGCATGTGCTTATAGATCATAGTGTCATACTGTTGAACATGAGTCATTCAGCAACTATTCAAACCAGAAAGTACCAAAGTGAAGTGAAATATGATGCATGTTTGCTTTCATTTGACACTGAATTTTGATGGAAGGCTTGTGACACTGCTCTGTTGATCCATGCACTTGAAACTCTTTAAATATTTCCTCTATCTATGTGCAGTTATCTGCAAATGATTGTTTCAGACTTTCAGTATGGACCATCCTATTTCTGTAAAACAAATAAAAATAGCTTCTGGCAACTTTGAACGTTTTATATGATCTTAGTATCCTGATGCAGTAGACACAATACTGTCTTTTTGACAAGGAGTTGATAAGTTCTCTATGTTTTGGCAGGGCTGATTGAAATGAGTTCCAAGGGTCCTAGCATTCACTCAGAACAACAACGTGGCAATGCTAGTGAACCTGTATTATCCACTAGTTTTTCAGCATCAGAAGCACATTATGTCTTTTCTCTGCAGTTTCTCATCCTCTTTTGGCCTGCCTTTGGTCTTGGAGCCGGTCAGCCCAGTGTTTTAGAGTTCGGACTGGTGACCATGCACCCAGCTTTGGTGATATTTTGGGAGCTTGGGCTGGTGACCAACCAGCTCTGATGTTGTGTTGTTTTTCTGGGTGCTTCGGAGTTCAGAGGCATCTTTGTAGGCCGATGTCGAACTGTGTTTCTTATCAATGCATTAAGAACCGTATCTGTCATCATTAATATTGTTTCAGTGATGAAGCCAATGAGCTCTCCATTATATTTGATATTCCGGGTAGCTTGAAGTTTGTTTTTTTTTAATCTAAAGCATCTCTGCAAATGTTGAGATTGAGCATTTGGGTTTAATTCATAATATATATAGTATATAGGGGTATTAGGGTTAACTTCTTCCTAATGAAAATGGTGGTTATAATTTATAATTTGTATATTATACTTTGGTTTTATTTTTCTCTGATTAATCTGCCAATTTCAAGCTCTTAAAGATAGGCTTCATTCTTTTGCTGGCTAATTAGTGAGATATAATAGGTTTTCATCGAATTCTCCCTGGACCTATAATAGCAATTTTCTCCTCTGTTTTGGACCTCCCGAATTCAAAATGCTGAAATAGGAATTCAAACACCGGGCCCACACACGACTCGGTGATTGGTTCAGTGGTCTGACGCACACACGCAACGCGCTTCCAACGTGACCCAACGGGATATACAGGTGGTGGTGTTTAGCCTTGTTTAGATGTTGAATTTGGGAGAGTGGATTTGGAAGTATGATGTCACTTCGTAATCATTGCGTTATTGTAGTATTTCGTTTGTATTTTGTAAAAATTGTCTAAAAATTAATTAATTAGGCTCAAAATGTTCGTCTCGCAGAGCACAACAAAACTATGTAATTAGTTTTTAATTTCATCTACATTTAGTACTCCATGCATGTTATGACATTTTGATGTGATGGGGAATCTTTTTTTTATAGTAAATTTGGGAGTAGAATTTGGGATCTAAACAGGGCCTTAGATGTTAGAATTGGGAGGTTGAATTTGAGACTAAGATGTCACTTCGTAATCATTGCGCTACTGTAGCATTTCGTTTGTATGTGCAAAAAATTGTCCAAAAATTGATTAATTAAACTTAAAATGTTCGTCTCGCAAAGTATAACAAAACTGTGTAATTAGTTTTTAATTTCATCTACATTTAATACTTCATGCATATTATGATGTGATAGGGAATCTTCTTTTTGTATAATTATTTTTTAATTTCATCTACATTTAATACTTTATGCATATTATGATGTGATATGGAATCTTCTTTTTGCATAGTGTAGGTGTATTTGGGAGTAACTAAACGCTGGAATCTTCTTTTTGCTTGATGGCACGCCAATTCATCAGAATATCAGGACCCACTTTCTGCTGTCGCTCACAATGATTCCAGCGTGTTCTCCAGGGCACACGACCTTGTTTAGTTCTAAAATGTTACTCCCAAATTTACTATGCAAAAAGAAGATTTTTCATCACATCAAAATATCGTAACAGGTATGGAGTACTAAATGTAGATGAAATCAAAAACTAATTGCACAGTTTTATTGTACTCTGCGAGATGAACATTTTGAATCTAATTAATAAATTTTTGAATAATTTTTCACACGTACAAACGAAATGTTACATTGCGCCGACTGACGCGCGTTAGCGGGTGCAGTCCCGAATCGGGAGTTGCCTTTCGGCAACTAAACAGGGCCCCTCAGAGCAAGTGACCCAAAGTCAAGGATGGCTTCGTTGGAGTGCTTGGATAAATTTGACCCATTCAGCTTTCTGGGTTCGGCAGTTCAACCACTTGAATCGAATGGTGTATCTGGCAGCTGAAAGAGGAGGATATTCTTGGGGAGCGCCACAGTGCTAATGCGTCCTGGTAAGTTTCTGCCTCCCATCTCAACGCTTCTTTTACAGATGCAACAGTGAAGCATTGATCTTTGTTTGAAGAGGGCTTCTGTTTTGAATCAACAAAATAGGTTGATAGTACACCAGTAGTGCTCCAATTGCTGAAAACGTAACAAAGGATATTTTCAGAAACCATGAAGCTGTTAGCTGCTTTTGCTCTAGTTGCGTTGAGATGCCTACAATCTTCTGCTGCTGATTTCCAAGGTAAGGTCTTCACTTTTTTTTTCCAAATAAGATATTCTTCATTAGCTAGCTTAGATAAGACAATGGTATATTTAAATTGAAAAGTTGACTTTGAACTGACAAGTTGTCATAAGTGACATGGAAATTATAGTGCTACTGACTAGACTATCTCTAAAGACCTCAGAAGTCTCTCTTAGAAGGAAAATACCAATAGAAAACTATATTGTTGAACACTGTTCATTTTCTCCGAGATAGATAGCTCCAGATTGGACAACCTCACAACTTTTGAGAATTTCAGTCAACTGTTTTGTCTGCAGTGGAAGCACTGTATGAAATGAAGCAACAACTCATTGATGACACTGGTGTCCTTGATGATTGGAAAGATAATCAAATGAGCCCCTGCTACTGGGACCATGTTAGTTGTCATGATAACAAAGTTGTAGCAATGTAAGTTTAACCTATTCTTGAATCTCTGAACTTATTTTCGAGAAAAAAGAATCTCTGAACTTAGAAGTTGGAATTCCGTTCACAGAGGGGCATTTCAATCGGATGGAATATTTTTATGCCTGACCCTTATCTAGTTTCACTATTCTAAGTTTGTAAAACTCCATGTACTTTGTCTATATGACTATTTGCTTAATTTCTCATTTCTGAGTTTGCAGAATTTTGAACACATCGGGATCAACAGGATTCTTGTCACCCAGCATTGCAAAGCTAACAACTATACAACAGTTGTAAGTTCCCAATCTATTCTTTTGCGTGTCCCAACATATTTTCCTCACAAAATAGGTCCAATCATGTATAAAATTATGCACCCACACAAAACAGAGAAAATTACCCCTACATACTATTATTTCAGAATATTGGGCAACAACAACATAACTGGAGGGATTCCTCAGGAGTTTGGGAACCTATCAAGTTTAAAAATTCTAGACCTTGGAAGAAATAATTTAACCGGCTGGATACCGGAGTCTCTTGGCCGTCTTTCTAAGCTCCAAATTCTGTAAGTCAGTCATGACTCACATGATCAAGATTGATATATACAAAAATTTCTAACAAAGTGATAATATGAACAGGGATCTAAGCCAAAATCTTTTAAGCGGGTATATCCCAGCCTCTTTCTCAGATCTTACATCATTGACTAAAATGTAAGTTCTTTCCCTCACTGTGACAATATGTAAAACCTGCAAATATTACCACTTTGCCATTGTTACACCAATTAATGACATTTCATCTGTCCAAGAAATGAATTATTGTTCTATTATCATAATCAAAATTCACTTTATTTTGCAGCGATCTTTCATATAATTATCTTAGTGGTGAAATACCACAAAATCTATTTCAGGTGGCTCAATACAAGTATGTCATATCTATAGCAAATTAAACACTGCTGACTGTATTACTTAGTAAGTGTATGTCTTTATAGCTTTTCAGGCAATCATATAATTTTGTGCCAACATTTAATTCAATGTGAAGAAGGAAGCACAAGGACAGGTACTTTGCTAACCAACTGGCAATCCATACTGAAAAGTAAATTTAGAGAGAAACTATAAGTGCAATTTTCTCAGACCAAATGCTTGCAGGTAAGATACAAATCAACATGACAATCCACGCAAATTGAGCTTGAACATGAAAGTTTCTTACTTTCTTTTGTGCGAAGATATGCGCTCATCAGATAATGGCAGAGCAATATAAAATATGAATGATCCCAGCCATGTGTTTTACTTATTTACTATTGTTGATCCCATCAAAAGGAACAGAACGGTTCAAATAAGCCGTGATCCAGACTTACCCAGTACTTGTTTTTTATGACATATGCTCTAAACACACAAAAACTATGGCGCCCACTGTCTTGCTTGGCTATGTATCATGTCAGGGCGCAAAAACCATGCTTCGGGTGATTGTGACAGTTGTTTCTCTGGTGACAGCACTTGTCTGCTTCATTTTTTGCTTCAGATGGATGAGAAGACACACAAAAGGTCAGTTGCATGTGGAAATGTCGTCCTACTAACTACTAATGTTAGAGTATATACTATATACCGATAAAGATCCGAAGAATCAGGTTGTTATGGTAGGATACAATTAGTTTGCATCTCTACCTTCAGGATTATTTGAGATATAAGCCACTATGTAAACAGTTCATAAGGCTTAATACAGATAATCCACAATCCGCGTGTATTCGTATTCTGAACCCTACTATGTACATGCAATCATTAAGTTTCAAGTTTGTAACTAATATGACTGCACAACTGCTATCACAGGTAAACGGAGTTTAATGGATGGATTAAAACTGAATATGCACCAAGATGAAGAACTGGAATTGGGAATAGAAGGGAGCAGTTCAGTGTTCACGTTTTTCAACTTCCCTCAAGTTTCAAAAGCTACAGAAAACTTTTCGGTAAAAAATAAACTTGGCCAAGGTGGCTTTGGCCCTGTTTACAAGGTACAGAAAACTTTCATCGACGTACATAGAGAACAAGAGAAATTTGAACATATGTTTTTTTGAACCGGAAACAAAATTTGAACATATGTGAATACGCGAAGAGCGATCTTGCATGTCATGGAAGTTTGAGCTGTTTGACAACAAGATCCTATCAATGATTTAGGAAATATAAATCTTTTTTACAGGGTAAGTTTCCTGATGGGTTGGAGATAGCAGTTAAAAGACTTGCTTCACATTCAGGGCAAGGTTTCACAGAGTTCAAAAACGAAGTCCTACTGATAGCCAAGCTCCAGCACAGAAATCTGGTTAGGCTCTTGGGATGTTGCTCTCAAGGAGAGGAGAAAATGCTGGTCTACGAATATTTGCCAAATAAAAGCTTGGATTTCTTTATCTTTGGTATTGCCTAATAATCATCATATAGCCATATACTGTATTATGTTTTGTGTTGTATTTACACTTTATTACTGCAGATCAAACAAGAAAAGCCTTACTCAGTTGGAATAAATGCCTGATCATAATTGAAGGAATAGCCCAAGGTCTTCTATATTTGCATAAACACTCTCGGTTGCGTGTTATACATAGAGATATCAAAGCAAGTAATATTCTGTTGGACTTCGAAATGAACCCTAAAATTTCGGATTTTGGGCTTGCCAAAATGTTTAACTCAAATGACACAGAAGGAAACACAAAAAGGGTAGTTGGGACATAATAAGTTCTTTCTTACAAATAAGACCGTCATACCATACTATGTGCAAATAAAATAAAAAGAAACTTACACAATTTTTGTTCTTGTATGTTGTTTTGTTGATTACGGATAGCCAGAACAATTCAGAAAAACTGCTATGTGAAATATTGTCAACACTCCACCCATCCCCAGAATATAACTACGCTGAGCGTTTTCAGGCAGATTATGGACAGTGATAAATAAAGATCCAATGCACCGTACCCCTCATTAAGCCATTTATATTTTTATTTTTTCAGACTATGTATGTCAATTATGGGCCTGTTTGGTTCACCTCTAAATAAGGCTCTTTATAACCAAACAGGAGGGGTTTATTTTCACAAGTCCTTCGTGAGCCTATAAGCCTTAGATAGCAGCTTTTGAGGCTTATTTCGCATTAGTTCCACAAGAATCACTTCACTTTCTACTAATATGAGCCTAGAGAACCAAACATCTCTTTCTCCATATGACGGGCTTACGCAGCTTATAATAAGCCCCTCCAAACTAAACTGGGTCATGTCTGCCTTCCATGTCTCTACATTACGTTCAGTAAAAGGAATTGTGCTTCCTACTATTTACTGCCCTGGACCATAGTGCTTCCTATATGGTTATTTTCGTCCATTTACATATTCATAGTAAGGCTTTTTGCAGCAGACTGTGGTCTTTTTTTCTCCGATTTAATGGCTTTGTTAGTATTTGCCTGGTTGTGCACCGTTTTCCCCGGTTTATTAGCCAGAGATTCCTGAATTATCGTATTTTTAAAAGTCAAATTCATCAAAATGGAGTATTAGTTGTAAGCAGTTTTTAAAAATAATATATGCGTACTGATTTATTTGAGAGGAATTTAATCTGCATTTCAATTCCATAAATTAATCTTTCTGATTTACATAAATTGTACGTGGTAACGAAAGCTCCACAAATCAACGAAGCTTTTGTGGAGAATGCAGGCCACTTGGAAGCTGAGAGTCCGTGTGTTAACGCAATGGAATCAGCGGTAACTAACCAAGTAGCTTTGTATCAATTAAGGAAACAAGTACTTAATAGGCACCAAGCATAAAATATTCTTTTGAGACATTGAGTCAAGTTTTTACGTATATTATATTTATATCCGTTTCTACCCTGCACATATATATCACTTCATCACTCTGATGTTTGCCAGGAACATGAACGCAATACAGGTTAAATTTTGCACGGCTTCATCTCCGATCCATACATATCAGACCTCGTCTGAAGAATCATAATTGATGGTATGCACACCAAAACGATCGGGTTTAGGTTTAGAATCCTTACTTCGGCTTTCTTGAGCCAAAGCTCTTTGCAACACTTGATTAATGGTTAGAAACTCATAGCCTTCTAATCTTTCTTTGATATGAGATCTCAAACCATTAAGACATAATTCAGCAAGATCCTTTTCAGAAATAACCAAACTATAACATCGGTTTTTTGTATCTCTAAATCTTCTAATATATTCAGAAACAGGCTCATCACTCTTTTGCCTAACCGATGTTAAGTGAGAAAGTCTCAATTCATTATCACTATTGTAAAAGTGTTCATGAATTTTTTTCTCTAATTGAGACCATGTATGAATGGAATTAGGGGATAATGCTGAAAACCATGAGAAAGCAGTACCAGATAATGACAAAGGGAACATTCGGATTTTTAAATGATCAAGATTACCATGAATACCCATTTGTGCATTAAATTGGCTAACATGCTCCCATGTAGTTCTACTATCCTCCCCAGTGAATTTAACAAATTCGGGTACCTTGAAATTGTGAGGATATGGTATAGCATCAAAACTCTCAGGATATGGTTTTCTACACACTAGAGTTTTGTCTTTAAGTTCTACACCGAAAGTTTCTTTAAACATAATGGCCAAATCCCTTTTATAATTTTCAAGCAATTGATCATGATAAGGATCATTTGGCCTTTGTACACTAGAAGTATTCGGTGTATGAAGTGGTACCTGGTTCGGCTGTACATACGGTACTTGTTGCGAATAAACATTGTTTGGCACTGTACCGTATGAATAACCTGAACTCTGGGGAGGTATAGGATAATATGTAGTTGCATATGGAGGAACAAAATTACCAGAAAATCCATTTGTTCGGCTAGGATCAGCCTGAACAGGATATATACTAGCAATTGGTTCAGGAGATGATTGATAAGCAACTACAGGACCAGAACCGGTCTGACCGGTTTGAACCGGTCTACCAGAACCGGTCTGACCGGTTTGTAAAACCGGTCTGACCGCATTGTGTGGTTCTGGAATCGTTTGACCTTCAAAATAATTCATCGGCATGCCAAATTGAGGCGTGGGTGTTGCCGATGATCCAGGAGGCATTACATGATTTTGTGAAGTACTAGCAACATCAAACTTAGGAGCATTACTATCATTGATCAAAGATTGCTTGCCTAACGAGCTATCAATCATTTTTTGGACAGTAGCAAACATCTGTTTTTGACCATTGACTAATAATTGATTAATTTGCTCCAAAGTAACAGGTGGTGCTGTAGTACTCACAGTGTCGTTTTCTTCATGACGTTCGTCTTCGCTTGAAACGAAGACGATCTCCTTGTCCTTGGAGATGCCGCCCTTCCGATTCTTGGAGAAGTGAGACAAAAACCACTGAGTGGCCTCTTCATCTGCTGCTGCTTTGCGTCGGGCTTCCTTCTCCTCACGGTCCTTCATGAAGGCCTCATAAGCTTGACGATCCTCAGCCGATAATTCATCAACAATCGGCTTAACAATATTAGCAGAATCAACATCACTAGGTTTTGGTAGATTAACCATAGTAACGGATCCCTTTTCTTTCGTCCCCAGCGGAGTCGCCAAAAAGTATGTTGACACAAAACCGCGCCAACAGAGTCGCCGATGCCTTGGAACGAAACCGGTCAGACCGCTTGGTGCAACCGGTCAGACCGCTTTCCTTGAGATGAACCGGTCAGACCGCTTTTGAGACCGGTCAGACCGCTTTTGGTGTGGCGACGATAAAACCTAGAATCTCGAGCTCGGGAGGGACCCCGTCGGAGCTTGAGAGTCTAGGGTTGTTCTAGGATCGGCAGGCCACCTAGAACGCCCTCAAACGTCGTCGAGACGAGAGAAGAACAGAAGATATGGGGATTGGAAGAGCTAGGAGTTGGAGATAAAAGTAATGCAGAACATAAAAGTAAAGAAAACGATAAATAAGATAAAAAAGATAAATTCGATTGGATGTTGGATAGATTCTCTCAATCGGCCATAACCCTTTATATTTATAGGGTGGGATGGTCTTCCCCGTTGAGTTGGTTTACAATACGGGATAAAACTCTTTGAAAGTCCTAAACCTACTCCACTACGGACGAAACCGGTCAGACCGCTTTCTGAAACCGGTCAGACCGGTTTGGCGTTGCCGGATCTGCTACAGTAAAACCGGTCTGACCGCTTCCTAGAACCGGTCTGACCGGTTTCCCTCGGTTTGTCAGGAAACGGCCAATTTTGGTTGTCAACACATGGGTACCCTTCCAGTGGTTACATGGCTCCGGAGTATGCTTCTCAAGGTCTATACTCGATAAAATCTGACGTGTTCAGTTTTGGTGTGTTAGTTTTGGAGATCATCATTGGAAAAAGAAATTCAGGTTTCCATCAACATGAAGACTTCCTGAACCTTCTTGGATACGTTAGTATTTCCCATATTTACATTAGTAAGTTTGTTCTGTTTATCTTGTAAAAATAAGCTTTAATATAATTGTGTAGTCTATGATTCACATTTTCGTTGGGATGGCAATTGTGGAGTGAAGGAAAATGGTTTCAGCTTTTGGATGCATCATTATCTGCTGAGTGTCAACATACACCAGAGATGATGAGATGCATCAACATTGCGTTGCTGTGCGTGCAAGAGAATGCAGCAGATAGGCCCACCATGTCAGATGTGGTTGGGATGCTAAGCAGCGCAAGCATGGCCCTTCCTGAGCCTAAACACCCAGCATATTTCCATGTACGGGTAGCCAAAGAAGAGGCGCCCACATGTGCAGAGCCATGTAGTGCAAGTGCTAATGATTTGACTATATCTAGCCCACGGGGTAGATAGTAGTTCAAATTTTCTTTTTCAGATATGATGGTTTAGAATGACTACGTTTGAGATTACTTGTGACAGCTCTGACAATCTTCTGATTCAACTACAGAACAGCGTATGCTGAATGTCACTTGCTTTCCTAAAAATGTTATGTTTTTACTACATATATTACTGTCTTTCTCTGCATCAGACTTTCGGAAAGAACTCTGTTTTTTTGTATGAGGCGGCATTCTAGATTTTCAAGGTAAAAAACGCACAAATCTTCTAGTAATTCCAGGTTGCTAGTATCAGGAGTTTGCCACAAGCCCACAACCGTACATGAGGGCATGCTAAGAGTTAAGATCTTTTTGCAATCTACGAACTTCTCATGAATTCAGCAAGAAAAAAAGTACACTCCTTGCTGTTCCAGGTTCCAGACGGGGACTAATAAACTACGAAGGGATCCATTGGATATATGGGTGGCAAAAAGAAGACCTGTACAGGGAAATTGTCTGGGGGCGCAGTAAGCCACTTACAGGGAGAGTCGGAGACCGCCTAGGCCACTGGAGTGGACGAGGTGCTCGACATCGCCGACTAGAGATTAGCGCCCAGATCTGGCCGCGTTGAAGGAGTTACAGCCGTCCACATCTGAGGGAGGAAAGGGGAAACATTGAGTCTCCATGGATGATGGCTCTCCTAATGAATTCAAACCAAACTCAAGCAGGGCCTTATTTTCTTTTCTTTTTGTTGGATGGTCGTGCTCTTCTCTTATAGGAGAACAGAACCCCGAGTGTATTGATCGTAGATCAATTGGTAGGGTTTTCATTGTGGAACATATCCACGTAGGTTCAGAGTTCTTAACTCGATAGCGGTGTCATATTTTATTAAATCTATTACATGATTTAACCGGCACTATTTTTTTTATTGGTAGATGCTATTCTTTAGTGGTAGACAATATCTCCGTCGCTAGTGACACGCTAAACAGAACAAACAATTGCGGCTAATCTGACAGCCGCAATTCCCACTGTATTGGCACCGCGTTTTCAAACTAGTCTTCATTTGATTTGCTATGCTGATGGCTCTAGCTTGTACATGTACCAAGTAATGTTCCAGTGACACTGTGGACCAATTAGCCCATACCTCCTGACAATGGTAGTGACGAGCTTCCGAGTTTTGAACTAAATACACTGGAACCATCCAGCAGAGTCTCCAATTTTGCGGATCAATAACATCGGGAGAGCTATGTGTGCGTGCAGAAGATGATACGTAGCCCTGTTCTTGTCAGCGAAGATTAATGAATTGGACAATCCACTTCTCCTGGGGATATTAGTTCACTTAAGGTTGGGATTTCAAACAATGACATACCATCACTTATTCTGACAGGCTGAGAGGAAAAGCATATGCTTTCATATCAGAGTGCTCAAAGGCTTATGGTTACTGCTCATGACGAATACAACCTGGGAGAGTACGCGATGCATCTTTTCCTACTCTGTTTTACAAGGCTGGCGGATGGGCCTGTGGCCCAGTGGCAAAGCCCTCACGTCGGGAGGCAGCCGGCGGGGGTTCGAACCCCCGCACCGCACCAGGGGGATTTCCCCCCAGATTTATGGAAACAAAAAAAGGCCACTCGCTGCGCTATTTAAACAGAGATATACGTGGTCCACTGACGGTTGCAGCGTGATACGTGGCCGCAGGCGCGTCCTCGCCTTCAGTGGCACGTCCTGGGTAGCCAGGGTTCGTGGCCTTTTCTCGACCCTGCGGAAGAGAGAAACTTCTATCTTTCCAGTCAATGCCTCGGGGGAGGTCATTCCCCCAGGGGTCGAGTTTTTTTGTTTTACAAGGCTGAACACGTATACCATGGGGAGAAAGGGAAAAGAACACCACGCACCAGCCTTAATTTGTATTCCCATGCAAACATGCCTGCGACTATGAGCAAGCATTACAATCACGAGCTGGTCAATAGCCATGGGATCCACGAACCAGGTTCTTCCAGCCTCAACACAGGTTTGACTGCAGGTTTGTCTGCTGTTGCCGGAGGGCGCTTGGCAAGCTCGCTCTCCAAGTGTTGCTTGAGACCGTCATCACAGGGACTGCTAAGCCAGACTTCCTCTAGAGCTTTTAAACTCTGTAGGCCAGAGAAGCGCAGTAACGACTCACACCTGAAGCGAATCCTCAGCACCTTAAGTAAAAACATTTCGTGAAAAATCATTTTAGCCTGTACACTGGAGTTGCAAGAAATCTCGAGGAGGCCGAAGTAAATGATCTCTTGTGAGTTTTGTGTACCCAAATGGAGCTCATCGTCTTGGAACTCTGACAAAAAAAGACGTACACTCTCCAGCTCTGGCATAGACTGATAATTTAGACCATCTATGGACCCTGGAGGTAACATAGTCATCTGTAAAGTCAATTTTCTGAGTTTCTTAAGCTCTTTAGTCCATTTTGGAAGCTTGCATCCTAACCCGTACAACTTAAGGCTCCGTAGTTTCACTGGAGGCGAGGGGATGTCATCCAACCAGCCATCTTTATCGTCCTCGTCGAGCTGCACTCCCAATGACAAGGATTCCAGATGTGCAAGACCTGAGATAGTTGAAAAAAACTTCTGGATGTTGTTGCGATTGATGCCGGTTACTCCAAGCTTGTGCAACTGGGTAAGCTTCCTGAGCTCCTCTAGAATGGAATCCCCTCCTGTAGCCCCGATATCAACAACACCAAATGTTTGCAAGTCGAGAAGCTTTCCAATCCCTTTGGGCACCTTCACGCCACTACAATAGGAGCCACCGTCGTCAAGACGGCGGTGTCTGTTCAACTTGGACAAGAAGGACGCCAGAGTAGCACATGGCCTGCTCATCAGAGCTGCTGATGGTACCGGGTTCTGATCTGCTGCTCCTGTTGCTTGATGATGTTTAGTTGTGCCAGCTCGAATGTACTGCAGCTTCACTAGCTCGATGACGCTCTTTGGAAGCTTTGTTACAGATGTTTCCCTAATATCCAGAGTTTGGAGGTGCTTCAGATCTCCAAAGGAATCTGGCAGACGACTGATTTCTCGGCACCTTCTCAGGGAGAGGAACTTGAGGCGAGGGAGCAGCTTCACCATCTGCTCCACGTCACCATCTGTTACACCTGAAGATACGTCCTCCAGATCCAGCACACGGAGCAGCCTCATCTTTTCAGAGATGAAGAACCATTTCCACTCCCCAAACACTGTCAAAGACCGCAGCCGCGAAAAGTCGACGCTGTCAAACGCATTTTTGTCTCCCTCCCAACTCTTGTCTATGGCAAGGTGCCGTCCTGTGCGTTGCAAGTTCTTGCGGAAATTGCCGTCCACTGTGAAGACAAGGTTCTCTTCCATTGACCGTGAGATGATGTATTCACGGAGAAAGCCATTTACTTGGCACAAGGGCATTTTGGTGTCCTCACGTAATGTTCTTACTGTTGTTTTTGGCACCTGGATCATACTTAGATTGGTGAGTCCAGAAAAGGACATCTCCCCTTTATCCTCTGCAGTATGTTCTTTAGTGTCTCTGGAGTATCCCTCCGCGATCCACCGCCTCACCAAACGCCTCCTCCGGATAGTGTGGTTTAGAGGGAAGATTGACAGGTAGAAGATGCATGGCTTGAGGAAATCTGGGCAAGAACGGAAGTAGGAATGCAACCAGGCAAACAGGTCCTCTAGTCTTCCATAGTCCTCCAACGCAGACAGAAAGCTATCTTTTCTGAGTAAGTCCCATAATAAACCTGGCTGGCACATACGAGCTACAGCACGTATAACTTTGGGAAGCCCACCAACCTTGTGCAAGATATGCAGTTCCTCTGCCTCAGTTCGTGTAAGGGTCTGCTCCTTCTGGCGATAAATCTGAGATACATATTTCCCATTCAACATAAGAATTCATAACCAATTTTCATAAAGAAAGAATTTATAGTTTGATAGGAATGCTAAGATTAATAAGTTCTAAGGATGCAACAAGTGAATCGGAAAAATCCTGAGAAGATTATGAATGCTTGATAATCCGGTGATTAGGTGATTAATAAGTACACATGAGTTTTTTTAATCTTTATGTAGTTTGTACTCAGCGCTTGAGAATATAGGTTTATGCACAATGCAGAGATTCTTACACCAAATAGTCCGGTGATCAGGATCTGGACTTTGGAGGCACTGCCAGAGCAATGGTCTAGAGAGGTGCAAAAGTCAAGAACTGGTTGTTTTGGTGGGTTACCCATCCATTATTGTAGCAAATACAGTAGTAGTTGGAATGTCTACTTCATAGGGGGGAAACATGAAAGAGGGGCTAATCAAAGCTGCCTTGAAGTCATTGGTAGACTCGTAAATGGTGAGGTGAGATGCTAGATATACTCGTCTTAATTAGACATAAAAAGAAATTTACTATCTTCCTTACAAATTACTATTCACCCGTTGACTCTTTCTAACAATGTTTGACCATTCGTCTTATTCAAAAAGTTACACAAGTATCATTATAAGTATGACTTTTTTTTTGTATATTTGAACTAAATTTTTTAATAAGATGAATGGTTAAATGTTATTGAAAAAAAGTAAATAGCAAATACTAAAAGTCATGTTAGCTGGGGGAACCAGCTAAAAGCTAATTGTTACGCGGTTCCTAAAATTACTACTTCGTAGTTGGACACTTGAACTATTAATTGGATCCAAATGTGGCATTATTTTAGTAGTTAATAATTGTTAGCTCTAGAGCATCCAAACAAGGCTATAATTCTCCATTTCTATTTATTCTTATGGTGGTGCTGGATATTGCCACTGACAACGCGTAGCTAAATTAAACAAATGTTAGTGCACGAGATGTTATAGTATTTCTTTTAGTCATTTATTCAATGAAGGAACTTTCTCCAATAATGAAGGAAATATAACAGTGGAGTGCTTCAATTCTTTCGAGTATACTGACCTGTTTCAGGAGTTCAAAGGCGTGCTCAACTCCTAGGCCTTTGACATTGTACACTAACTCGATCTCTGTCGCACTTTATGTATTTGGCAACACTTTCTTCGTTGGTAATGATAATTATCACGTGGCGTTTTATTATCGTCTCAATTCCAAGTCCCAAGGCAGCTTCTATCAAGTCCCATTCTTTTGTAGATTGTAGACCATCGATAACAATGAAGCAGTCATGCTTATTTAGATATTGGCGGCACTCCTGAATCGGGTCCGGCAGTCTTGGAGAAATCCAGGATCCAAATCCAAAAGTAGGCTCCGTGACAAGTCCATTAAATCGAACGGGTGGGATACATTCACCCACCCATATGTCAGAAGAGAACCACGTGTGACATCAGGTTTGTTTTTCAATTCGATCTGCCTATTATGATAGAAGTTTTTGACAAGAAATGATTTGCCAACACCAGACATCCCCCACACAGAGTACACACCAGTACTATCCACGAGATTAGACAGACCGTAAACGCCCATCTCTCATGGCCAACAAGTGGATATTCATGTGCAGTATCCGGCGCCACCGCAGTGTGCTGCTCAACTTGTCCTACCATATCCTGAAAAGAAAAGAGCAGTGTGGAGTGTGGTTCCATATCATGTAAACTCATATATTATTATTATGTTTTAGGCCAAAGGGAGCAAGACATTTTACTAATAGTTAATCAAAATGATATGTATGCATAGTTACAAATTAAATTTACTCCCTTGGTTTGGTATAAGACATTTCATTTGGTTAGGACAAAGTTTTCACCAACAATTGCTACACTTATATTTCATTTATGTGATACAAAAAAAATAATCTTAAGGAAGTATTTCTGGATATATGAATCAAAGGTTTGTCCTAGTGGAACGAAATAAGCCTTGTAAGTAAAAAAAAAGAGTATATGATAAGTATTTATCCTTCATTACCGGGTGCAAATGATGGCTTCTCATAAATTAAGCCATCTTAGTTACAAGGCAGGAAATGCATATAGTAATCAAATATGTGGATTAACATTGTCCCGCCATGTTTGTGCAAAAAATGGAAATAAAAAGGGGATTAAAGTGTCTATCTGTTCGTTGCTGGAAAAAAAAAATCTGTCAGTGATTTGAGCGTACCTCCTTGATAAGGGCATAGACAGAATGATCAGCTGAAAGTTTTTCAAGCTCCAATACTCGGTGTGGATGCGCGACACAGAGGCTTGCAATTTCGAACTGATGTGTGCTGACGACGATGCGGCTGCCATTGTTACTGTCTGGCAGGTAGACCCTTACGGCCTCCCAGCCATCCATGGTGGCCATGTCTTCAATGACTACTAGGTACTTCTGATGGCTCATTTGCCTCATGAATTCCTTGATGAGTGCGCCTTCTTTCGCGGCCATCATCTCCACAACAAAATCTACAGTAGTGCTTTCTTGAGAACTATAGTTCCTGCAGAATTGGGCGACCAAGCTCTTGATGAATTCCCGGGGATTGAAAGGATGCATCAGCTTCACCCAGGCGCGGCATCGGAAGCTTCTGCAGATTTCTGGGTCATCATAGGCCATCTTGATGACTGACGTCGTCCCTAGTGTTCCCAACACTGAGATCACTTGAAGGGCACCAACATCTTTACAGTGGATCCACTTGACGAGCTCCACTGGCCAGATCCGCTCCTTTGCGGCTTCCCTCGCCGTGGCACCGCGAGGGAGGATGTTTGATGCTGTTGCGCTGCCCGCACCCTGCTGATGCATCCTTGGCGACGTTGAGGAAGGAATGCATCGTCTCGAACTCGTCCGAGATGAGCATCAGGTCGCGCTGGACGCTCTTCCGCAGCTGCTTCTGCTCCTTGATAGCCGACTTGGCCAACCCGAACACGAGGTCGGCCATTGTTGTCCCGTTCCCCTCCTCCGGCGATGTCTATTTGGATGTGTATAAAGCTAGCCTGTGACTGCCGGCGATGCCTGAAATAGTTCATCCACAGAGGAACCGGGATTCCGGGACATGATATAGAACTAGATCGGCCTCTGCAAGATAGCAGCGAATTTCCACATTATTAAAAAAAAAGGCTCTCGAGGTCACCAACTAATCAATTTGACAGTGGGCTTTTCCTTAATCTTCGCGCGCTGGTCAAGCACATAAATTAATCAAAACTGGACAGCTGATACATTAAACCAATCAGTTTGTGTTCTCTTGATGGGGTGGGAGCCAATTGATTGGCACCAGCCAGCTGTACGTGAGTGCGTGATTGCGAAGGCCCAACGCCAAATAACATGCTCAAAGTCAAAGCTGACGTGCGGCCACGGCAGCACCGATACCTGCCTCCGCTCCACATGCGAGATCTCAAGAACGAGTAGCTATGCTTCAAATAGTATCAGAATTAGCTAGGCACAGATGTATCAGAATTCAAAATATCTCGCTTGGCATACATACCCAACGCCTGCATTGCACTTGGGGGCGCTGCTCGCTTGGCATGGCCGGTGAGAAATCCGCCAAGCATTCCTCCACTACAGTGGCTGGCAGGTGGCCTCGTGACGCGTGCGTGGCGAAACCTACCACATGCTCCCTCCCAGAGCCCGACGGGGAACCAGCACAGCTACGTTTATTCGTCAGCGGTCTAATAGGTCGTCTCATATAGTGTCACGTTAGGAGTTTTACGGTTGTGGAGGAGAGAGAGAGGTGAGAGAATAAGGTGTTAACAACCGACTACAGAGAGAGAAGATTGGAGGAAGAGGAAGACAGAGGAGGAGCGAGATCGGCAATGGCGGCCGAGGCAGAGAGCCTCCCGCTAATCTACAGTAGTGCTTTCTTGAGAACTATAGTTCCTGCAGAATTGGGCGACCAAGCTCTTGATGAATTCCCGGGGATTGAAAGGATGCATCAGCTTCACCCAGGCGCGGCATCGGAAGCTTCTGCAGATTTCTGGGTCATCATAGGCCATCTTGATGACTGACGTCGTCCCTAGTGTTCCCAACACTGAGATCACTTGAAGGGCACCAACATCTTTACAGTGGATCCACTTGACGAGCTCCACTGGCCAGATCCGCTCCTTTGCGGCTTCCCTCGCCGTGGCACCGCGAGGGAGGATGTTTGATGCTGTTGCGCTGCCCGCACCCTGCTGATGCATCCTTGGCGACGTTGAGGAAGGAATGCATCGTCTCGAACTCGTCCGAGATGAGCATCAGGTCGCGCTGGACGCTCTTCCGCAGCTGCTTCTGCTCCTTGATAGCCGACTTGGCCAACCCGAACACGAGGTCGGCCATTGTTGTCCCGTTCCCCTCCTCCGGCGATGTCTATTTGGATGTGTATAAAGCTAGCCTGTGACTGCCGGCGATGCCTGAAATAGTTCATCCACAGAGGAACCGGGATTCCGGGACATGATATAGAACTAGATCGGCCTCTGCAAGATAGCAGCGAATTTCCACATTATTAAAAAAAAAGGCTCTCGAGGTCACCAACTAATCAATTTGACAGTGGGCTTTTCCTTAATCTTCGCGCGCTGGTCAAGCACATAAATTAATCAAAACTGGACAGCTGATACATTAAACCAATCAGTTTGTGTTCTCTTGATGGGGTGGGAGCCAATTGATTGGCACCAGCCAGCTGTACGTGAGTGCGTGATTGCGAAGGCCCAACGCCAAATAACATGCTCAAAGTCAAAGCTGACGTGCGGCCACGGCAGCACCGATACCTGCCTCCGCTCCACATGCGAGATCTCAAGAACGAGTAGCTATGCTTCAAATAGTATCAGAATTAGCTAGGCACAGATGTATCAGAATTCAAAATATCTCGCTTGGCATACATACCCAACGCCTGCATTGCACTTGGGGGCGCTGCTCGCTTGGCATGGCCGGTGAGAAATCCGCCAAGCATTCCTCCACTACAGTGGCTGGCAGGTGGCCTCGTGACGCGTGCGTGGCGAAACCTACCACATGCTCCCTCCCAGAGCCCGACGGGGAACCAGCACAGCTACGTTTATTCGTCAGCGGTCTAATAGGTCGTCTCATATAGTGTCACGTTAGGAGTTTTACGGTTGTGGAGGAGAGAGAGAGGTGAGAGAATAAGGTGTTAACAACCGACTACAGAGAGAGAAGATTGGAGGAAGAGGAAGACAGAGGAGGAGCGAGATCGGCAATGGCGGCCGAGGCAGAGAGCCTCCCGCTGGGTCTGTTACTTGAGAAGGAAGAAGATAAGTGTTAAAAGTTATTACATCGATAGATGCTGCTCCCTCCTCTCACCAGAGTATAAGTAAAGGCTATCCTATTACATGGGCCGAGCCCCAACTGGCTATTGGGCTTCCTTCAATTGATCCAGTCTTCACCAGTCACACACGAATTCATCTTCCTGGGCCTTGTGCTGGTACGCGGCCCACTCACCAACTCTGGGACTTGTTCTTCCATCTGGGAGCTGCTAACATTTCCCCGCCGATGAAACGTCGCTTGTCCCCAAGCTGGCGCAAATGGAAACATCTGCTGCAGAGCGATGGTGTCTTCCCAAGTAGCCAACTTGCTGGGCCAACCAGACCACTGAATCAGCACTTGTTGAACTGGTCACACCACGGGTGATCACACGTCGCTGCAGAACAAGTTCAGGCACACGAGGTGAATCCACACCAGAAGGAAGAGTAGGCAAAACATGAACACCATCAGAAACCGCCTGCTTGAGCTGTGAAACATGGAAGACGGGGTGAATAGACGACGAAGCTGGAAGCTAGAGCTTGTAAGAAACTGTCCCAACATGAGCCAAGATTTTGAAAGGACCGAAATACTTGAAGGACAGCTTTTGATTTGCACGAGGAGCTAAAGAAGAATGCACATATGGTTGAATCTTCAAGTACACCATATCACCAACCTGAAACTGACGCTCAGACCGATGTTTGTCAACCTAACGTTGCATCGCAGATTGGAACGTGCCAAATGTTGTTTGAGCAGTGTATTCATGAATTGCCTGTCCAGACTCCAACCAGACAACTGAGGAACAGATGGTTGCTGGATCAACGCCAAAATGGCGTGGAGCATAACATACAAGGCCTCAAGCGGAGAGCGGCCAATAGCAGAATGGTGACATGTGTTATACTAAAACTCAGCCAAAGGCAACCTTGGAAGCCACTTTGATGGACAGGCATTGACAAAACAATGCAAGAATGTTTCCATGGCTTGATTCACACGTTCAGTTTGTCCATCAGATTGTGGGTGGTAAGAAGAACTCATCCTTAATTCGACACCAGCCAGCCCAAATAACTCCTTCCAAAGCTGACTTGTAAAAATTTTGTCACGGTCAGACACAATTGCCTTGGGTAAACCATGCAATCTGTACACATTGTTCAGAAAAAGTCGGGCCACTACTAGTGCAGTAAAAGGGTGCGACAAAGGCAAGAAATGAGCATATTTGGTCAGATAATCAACCACCACTAAGATACAGTTAGCATTACCAGACTTTGGTAGGCCTTCCACGAAATCCATGGAAATGAGTTGCCAGGCTTCAGATGAAACTTCCAGAGGCTGTAACAGACCAGGTAATCTAGACCTGTCTGGTATTGCTTGCTGACAAGCAGCACAACTTTGAACAAATTTATGTATATCAGCTTTCATCCCTTTCCAGGCAAATAACTGTTTCATTCTCATATGAGTTACAGAAAATCCAGAGTGTCCCCCTACTGGACTAGAGTGGCAAGCCTTTATCAGTTTTTGTTGTAAAATCTGAGAAGTACCCATCCACAATCTGCCTTTACATCTGAGCAGCCCTGCAGACAATGTGAAATGAGGCACTGCAGGAGAGTCAATAGCCAGCTTTGTCAAAAGAGAGACAGCTTGGTCATCATTCTGGTAACCTGTCACCACCTCCTGGATCCAAGAAGGTATAGACACTGACATGGCAGCACAAGATAGATCATGAGAAGATTTGCGAGAAAGTGCATTTGCCACCTTGTTTTCGGTACCAGGCTTGTACACCACTTTATAAGAGAGGCCCAACAGCTTAGAGAAGACTTTTTGTTGCCAGTGAGTATGCAGTTGCTGCTCTGTAAGCTGGGTTAAACTTTTCTGGTTAGTAAAGATGGTGAACTCAGAATGCTGCAAATAAGACCTCCATTGCTGAACAGCCATGAGAATTGCCAAGTACTCTTTTTCATATGTGGACAGCCCTTGAGATTTTGGTCCCAGTGCTTTACTGATGAATGCCACGGGATGGCTCTCCTGCATAAGCACAGCACCCACTCCATCAGTCTCCAAAGCAAAAGGTTTGGAAAAATCTGGGAGGGCCAGTACTGGTGCCTGACATAAAGCCAGCTTTAGTGCAGCAAAAGACTTTTCATGACTGGATGTCCATATAAATAAGGAATTCTTTTTGAGCAACTCAGTAAGTGGTTTAGAAATGATTCCAAAATTCCTGACAAACTTTCTGTAGTATCCAGCAAGACCAAGAAAGCTTCTTAGTTCCTTAACAGAATGTGGTGTTGGCCAATTGGCAACAGCAGACACTTTGGCTGGATTTGTACCCACTCCTTGCTCACTGATCACATGACCCAAGTAGGAAATCTGCCTTTGAGCAAAAGATCACTTGGACAGCTTGATCTTCCACTAATCTTGTTGAAGAAGTTCAAACACCAGTCTAAGATGTGCAATGTGTTCTTCCAAAGTTCTGCTATAGATGAGAATATAATCAAAGAATACTAACACAAATTTGCACAAATATGGGGCTAATGTAGAATTCATGGCTCCCTGAAAAGTCCCTGGTGCTCCAGTCAGGCAAAAAGCCATGACCTCAAACTGGCCACAATGTGTTTGGAATGCAGTTTTGTACTCCTCTCCTGGTTTTAGCCTAATTTGGTGAAATCCAGCCCGAAGATCTAAGCTTGTAAACCAACTAGCTTTGGCCAACTCATCAAGAAACTCATCAATCACAGGTACTGGATATTTGTACTTGATAGTAATAGCATTGAGATGGCGATAATCCACACAAAATCTCTAGGAATTGTCTTTCTTTTTCACTAACAGTACGGAAGACGAAAATGGACTAGCTCTCCTTTTGATCAATCCGTTGTGCAACATCTCCTTTATCTGTTTTCAATTTCATCTTTGAGGGCAGGGGCATAACGATAAGGTCTAACCTGCACAGGAGCTGCTCCCTCCACCAAAGGAATAGTGTGATCACGGACTCTAGAGGGGGAAGCTCCACTTGTACTTCAAATAGAACAACAAATTCTTGAATCAGTGCTTGAATAGGTGCTGGAACATGAGCAGTAACTTCTGAATCATCCATTGTGACCTCAATAGAACAAACCTGGACTACAGTCCCCACAGGCACTGAAGAGGGCTGGCCATGCAACATGACAGAAGACCCCTGATAAGAAAACTGCAACCACTTTTGTCTCCAATGGATTTTCATAGGGCTATGGGACTCCAGCCAATCCATTCCCAAAATAATATCATAAGATGTTATGGGCAAAATTTTGAAATCAGACTGAAATGTATAATGATCCACAGACCACTCAGCTTTGGGTAACTGACTATCACAGCACAGTGTCTGACCATTAGCAACCTGTACTGACAGTTGGTCATCCAATGACACAACACCAACCAAAGCAGAAGCAATCACAGCACTAATAAAGGAGTGTGAACTACCTGAATCTAACAGGATTCTGACTGGCTGACCTTGCAGAGAACCTTGCATACAGAATGTTCTGGGAGCAGGAATACCAGTGACTGCAGCTACTGACAGAGTAAGAAACAATTGGTCTGACGAATGCAAATCTTCAGAAGAAGACAAACCAGCATCCTCCTCCCCCTCAAACAGCTCCAAGACTTCCTGCAACACATGAAGTTGAACTGTATTGGCACATTTACGATCCTTGGACCACCTTTCTGCACAGAACTGGCACAAGCCTTTGGCCCTGCGAAAGGAGCGCAAAGCCTGCCACTTATCATCAGAGGATTTAGACTTAACAGTCTCAGAATGCTTAGAATCTTCAGAAAACCTTTTGTCTTCAGAGTACTTTTTGTCAGCAACAGGCCATTTAGAAAATTTGGTAGGAGAAGGTAATGGCAGAGCTGTCATATAAGAATGCTTTGACTGGAATAGTGAATCAGGCTTCTTATGATCTTTCTTCTTACCACTATCCAGAATCTCTTCCTGTAGCTGAGCAAGCACATATGCAGAATCCGAATCCGAAGGCCATTGTAAAATTACAGCAGATTTAATGTCATCAGACAATCCATGCATAAATTTAATTGTATAATGCAGGGGGTCAGTGGAATCCTCATAACCAGAAAGTTTGTCTACTAGGGAACCAAAAGAGACCACATACTCAGAAACAAAACTAGTCTATTTAAGGTTGAAGAGATGCCTAATCAAAAGCTCATGCTGATCTCTACCAAATCTATCCAAAATCATAGCACAAAACTGAGACCATGACCCAGACTTAACCCTTTTCTCAACAGAAGGAAACCAGAGAGCAGTAGCCTCAGTGAAATTCATCACAGCAAGTTTAAGGCCAGAAGCTGGATCAACATTATACAGATCAAAATAATCATTGCAACGACTGATCCAAAGCTTGGGGTTCTCGCCAGTGAATATAGGAAAATTGACTCGAGGCAATTTGTTCCCACCATAGTGTCGACCATGCCCAAATCCACCCGGATCACCCGCAGGATGAAACTGATTAGACATAGATGGATGAGGAGAAGATAACGCACCCTTGCCTGGGAAGTGATTTACGGTCGTGACGAACTCGTAATCACCCTCCCGGATGTCTGTTTCGACGTTGTGCCCCTGACTCCTGTCGGCTTGGCCTACTACAGAGGAACACCCGGCAGCCATAGGGGAGGACTCGAGGAACGGAAGAGGGCGGTGGAGCACCGCACGTTCCCAGTGGCGATTGATCTTGCCCACCTCCAAACTCATGGCGTCGAGCTTGCCGGAGATGGCGGGGCGCCAGTCGTCGAAGCTGGTGGCCGCGCGCTCCAGCGCGTCCATGCGGGCGTCAGTGGTGACAGTGAGATCCGCGAACTGGCGCTCCCACTTGTCGTCGGTGCTGGTGAAGCGGGTCGCCCAGCTCTCTTCAACTTCGGCGACGTGAGACTCGAACGCGGTCTCGTGCTCAGTGAAGTGCGTTTCCCACTTGGAGTCGTGCTCCGTGAACTTAGTGTCCAGATCGGACCGCAGCTTCGCGAGTTCATCGAGAATGATCTTGGTCTCAGGATTCATGGCGCCTTGGCGTCGCTGCAACCTGGTGAAGTGGTCGTGGGGAGGGCGGGGATCCAGAATCACCACACCTGAGCACCCGATCTGGTGATTTCCCGACTAATTCCTAAGCGACGCGAAGGACTTTGTGGGCGACGACGCAGGAACAGCTAACCGTCGATTTGCGGTGGCCGCCGCCGACTGGGAGTCGGTGGGCGGGGCGAGGACGACGAGATCGGAGCGGTGGGACCAAATGTTAACAACCGGCTGCAGAGAGAGAGAGAGAGAAGATCGGAGGAAAAGGAAGACAGAGGAGGAGTGAGATCGGCAATGACGGCCGAGGCAGAGAGCCTCCCGCCGGGTCTGTTACTTGAGAAGGAAGAAGATAAGTGTTAAAAGTTATTACATCGATAGATGCTGCTCCCTCCTCTCACCAGAGTATAAGTAAAGGCTATCCTATTACATGGGCCGAGCCCCAACTGTCTACTGGGCTTCCTTCAGTTGATCCAGTCTTCACCAGTCACACGCGAATTCACCTTCCTGGGCCTTGTGCTGGTACGCGACCCACTCACCAACTCTGGGACTTGTTCTTCCATCTGGGAGCTGCTAACATAAGGTCGCAGGAAAGGCGGCACGTTGCCGGAACCCAGAGCAACCGGTGTTGCGTTTAGGGAGGAACGTCCCTAGTCATGTCGTGATATGTAGGCTTGAGCCGAACCTCGTTAACAAAGATCTCGTCTTCGATGTCATATATGATCTATAAGTTTGTCTCGGCAGATCCAATCGATGTTTTCATTAGAGGAGATTAGTGGATGACTCGTCGTTGTGAGCCGTCATTTTCTAATAGCAGGTGTTGCTCTTCAACCACGTTACTTGGCAACGGCAGCGGCAGTGGCACGGCTTTAGGTGTGTGCAGGGTATTCGATCGGTGCCATGCCTACACCCAACCAAATGTACGGTTTACTTTTTAGAAAAAGTCCAAATTACTCCCCTCAAGTATAGCGAAAGTCCGGATAACCCCCTAAACTATGTTTTGGTTTAATTTACCCCCTAAACTATATTATTTGGTCTAACTTAACCCTTAACACAATTTATCTTTTTTATTTATCTATGCACAAGATGAATTTTAATTTGAGACTTTGCAGGGAAGTAGTGAATATCATAATCTATATTATAAAATATTTACGAATTGTTCATCACTACTTTCTATATAATATTGTATTTTTCATCACTACTTTATTATTAAATATATTACCCTATCAAAACAGTGACAAAAAAATTTATGCTATAATTTTCTAACATGTCTTATATTGCCTGATATAATTTTGCAAAAGTTAAACTTTAAATTTCACTTGTGCATGGAGAAACAAAAAAGACAAATTGTGTTAAGGGGTAAATTGAACCAAATGACATAGTTTAGGGGGTAAATTGAACCAAGAATTACTTTAGGGGGTTATCCAAACTTTGTCTATACTTGAGGGGAGTAATTTGGACTTTTTCCTAACTTTTTTTTGAGGGATAAATATACGGTTAACTAGTGTTAAATATTTGGCAGACCCAATCACCCGCCAGCATTTAATTAATTTCGCCCTCGTGCTCGGGCGCGTGGGTCAGGGTGTGGGCCGGTATGGCCTTATAATTTGTTGCGGGCCGAGCTAAGTTAAAAACAAGAGATTTGGGAGCTACTGTAGGTTGGCGTAGAGCTTATAGCAACTCCAACCTAACTTCTATTTTTACCCTCCTACTTCACTTGCACCCCTATATCTCATTTTTTATATTTTATTCATTTAAAGTGGGCCCATTGCTTTCGTAGTGGCACAAGAATGGATGGTGGTTGTTGGCGAGTGGGATGAGAGGCTAGATAGATCTCTCAAAATTAGGAATAAGATAGGAAGTCGGTTGGAGCTGTTTTTTTTTTGCTTTCTCTCTTAAATCGAGTAGGAGGACAGATGCGAGGTGGGTTGGAGTTGCACGTGGAGAAAGACTAGTGTGGTCCGATGACAAGCCAGAAACGGGAGGTAGACCAAAAACGAAAGCTCAGCCCAGAGTATAAGACATGAATTTGCGATTATTTGAATGATATTCGAGGTTTCATGTTTATTCAATTTTGAGTGGATCTGGTACTTTGAAACGTTTAGTGTTTGAAATTAGCAGATCTAACACAAGTGTGTGAACTTTATGTAATTTTATCCAAATTACTCCCCTCAAGTATAGCGAAAGTCCAGATAACACCCTAAACTATGTTTTGGTTTAATTTACCCCCCTAAACTATGTTATTTGGTCCAACTTACCCCTTAACACAATTTGTCTTTTTTGTTTCTCCACTCACAAGATGAATTTTAATTTGAGACTTTGCAGGGAGGTAGTGAACATCATAATCTA
>OAMR01000009.1:4885287-4910545 GCA_900205405.1 Echinochloa crus-galli | reverse complement strand
GAATCGATCACTCCACGCCTATGACTCCATCGTGATCTACCAGAGTTACTTAGTCTCTTATACACATCTAGATGTGTATAAGAGACAGCCCTTACCCCTTGAGCCCTCAACTACAAACATGGCCATATCGGCAAGTTTCTGGAATTCCCTGTGCACATGCATATGCTGCCCTGTTGAAGATCACTGAAGAGCCAAACAAATATATACATAAGTGTTTTTCTATTGAGGCATACAAGAGGATATATCAACATATTCTACAACGAGTAGAACATGAGTCAGACATGGACCCGGGGTAAGGGTAGAAATAGAATCTATTATATTAATAAAATAGTGTTTAAGGAGTCACCACGTTCGCCGAGAGGATCAAGAAATTCCAACATTAATCTAAAAAAACAGAAGAATATATGCCGTGGGATTTTATGAAGATCTAACAGTCCTTATTATTCATTTAATATAAAAAGAGAAAAAATATATGCCATCGGATTTTATGAAGATCTAACGGTCTATATTATTCTGTTAGTAAAAAAAGAAATATATACGATCAGATTTTATTAAGATCTAACGGTCTAGATGAACTCCATTTCAAATACAATTAGGACTTCTTTTGTCTTTTTTGCTTTTGCCAAATTAGGTGTCCCTTCGTTGAGATAAAAGATTTTGTGGATAAAAAATGAAAAAGGATTGAACGGTCTCTCCCAACATCTTATGACTGCAAATAAACAGATTCCAAACAATGCGACAAAGACAGACCGTAAAAATGAAACAAGACTTGATAGTCTCTACCTCTTATAAACAGAAACAAAAAACGACATATGTACCTCTCTCGTTATATCTCATCTCAAATTGGAGACTTAGTAGTGATGTTGATGGCAGCATAGAATCTATGCTCATGAAAGACGTGGTGATACTTCAATTCCAACAGTATAGATAAACTTTAGACATGATGCCAGTGAATGCATATGAGCTACCTGCTTGCAATTTGTGTAGGTGTGAGTGTGTGACTACACCATGCTCTCATAGAAGAGAAATAGTGACTCATTTGATTCACGTCCGTAGCTCGCTGCAACAATCCACAATTCTCACGCCTAGGTTGTCCGCACCAGGACACGCTACCACACACTCTAGGACGAATATACTATAAATTCCTCTGCACCGGCATACTGGGAGGGTCACAATAAAATCCCAGATGGTTTCGGGTCCGCTTTTTACAGCGGAGTTCACGTATCCTTCATCCGCCGCACAACGCCAATTGCCTCTGGCCTTCGCGCTCTTTCCCGTTGCCGGCCCCCAAGCACCCCCACCATACACCATCCGCCACCCCGCCCACATGCCTGTCCGCCGGCGCGTGGCAATCTGTGAGAAAGCGGGTGCCACCAGCAAGGAGCCACCGCCTGGTCTCCCTGCACCTGATCCGCTCGAGGGAAGAGCGAATCTGCGGCGGTAGGGCCCGCCTTTGCCGCCGCAACCGTTCTCGACGAGGTAGGTGGCCAGATGCGCTTGTCGCTGCCGACGAGGAGCTACCCGCGTGCAGCCAGCCGCGGCCGCCCAACGTCGCCACCCTGGCTCCGCACACATCCGGAGGCCAGGGCCCGACCGCTATGTGCGCCGCCACCGCGGGCGCGCGAGCCATGCTAGCTGCCCAAGGACACGCGCCGCCGCGTTGGGAGCCACCGCCTGCGGGCAGCTGCCGCCCACCGGCGGTGGCCACCCCGTCATAATCTTCCGCTAGCCTGGGTTACGCGCCCCAGTCCTCCGGGATGAGCTCATACATAGCCACGTAGGGCTTCTCCTTCACCGCAAGTGACTTGAGACACGGGGACATGGCATAGAAGAAGAGCACCGTGACATGCTTATGCGAGAATGCGTCAATGTGGTGCCACCGACGAAACACCAGCGAGGCAGTCTCCTGGTCGCGAGTGTCCTCCACGAACCTGGTCACCATAGCATCTCTTCAGGCACCCAGCCACTATCGCCACCGCCGATGCTCAACGCGTGGGTTAGCCGTCACGGCTCCAGCACCTCCCCGCTTGCGTAGGCTGCCGCTGGCCGCCAATGGAGAGAGTGGGGAGAAAGAGGGAGAGATAGAGTGGAGCTGGCAATGCGCCATGGGAGGGGAGCCAGCGGCGCCACGTGGGAAGTAGAGAGGGAAGGGGCGGCGCGACGCGGGGTGGAGGGGAGCCGGCGGCGCTGCTCTGGAGGGAGGGGAGGTGCTGTGGGTGGGAGGTAGCACCGGTGGGAGGAGGCAGGTGGGAGTGAGAGAGAGAGAGAGATATAGATATAGAGAGATAGAGAGAGAGGGTGCAAGCGGACTGGAGGGGAGAGAATTACCGGGAATGTAGGAGAATTTTGATATGTGTATGACGTGTGGGTCTTATTAGCTGATAGTTGGTATAGAGAATGGGATATAGAGTATAACGGGTGCAGGACAATTTGACATAGAGACGAGAATCTCAATGACCAGAAAAGAATATTCCTTTTAGAGAATAAAAATGAGTATGACGAGTGAGAATAGCCTAATCTGTGGCAACCATTTTAATCATTACCGAACTAGCCACACACCATAGTCCGACCATAGACGCCTACTTCATTTTTGCGCCGCAAATGCATAAAAGTTTGGTGAATGAATTGATCGCCGCATTTCTGGTACAACAGATTGTGCCAAGGTTGAATTAGATCGATCATCAACGAGCTCCAACACAACTTTGTCCTCACAGTCTCACAAACAACTGCCTTGATACATTTGGGCAGTATGATAGATAGATGTTCCTTCAATCCTTCTTCTAGCCATCATGCGTGTGTGCTCTATACTATTCGGCATTTACACACATTCCATGCTTTGACTGTCGAACTCTCTTTTAATAGACCTCTTAAGTCTTATACATGCAATATCTTTGGTGATAAATACTTACAGTTTTCAGGTGAAGGACGAAGGTCTACCGTTGTTGTGCGATGATGACCTTTAGATCACCGGCCTTCGAATTGTGTTTTTTGCTCAGATTTGTAATTGCATGACCTTACGAATAAAGCTAGCATGTTTTAGCTGGATCCAAAAGAAAATTATAATACACTCTAACTATTTGCTTACAAAATGCATCGTCAACTACCAGGAAGACTTGGTTACATCCAAAACAGAAAAAAATCACTCTAAACTTTTATGATAATCAAATGGTCTAGAATAAGCCCAATAGTCCATATTGAATACAACTAATAAACATATAAATTTAATATAAAATAATAATAAAAATTAGTAGTTGGAAGATGCTCCTAGACGAACCAAACAATGTGTAAAAAGATCTTAGTAGTGATTGTGTTGCAGCGCTGCTTTGCTGGAGTTTGAAGAAAATTGAAAATAGAGCTATATGCATAATCAACGGAAAGTCCTATTTGTCTTGGAGAGCGAAGCAGGTGGCTGGAGATCTTAATAGAGTCGATGTGTAAGATGAGGTCAAAAACAATACGAGAAAGATAGTCGATAGGTTTGACTCAGAGCATATAGTAGTTGATATGTTTGACTCAGATCATACTCATAGACAATGATCAAATGCGAGCACAAGTTAGACATACAAAACACATGGAACATCGGCAGCATGTCCAGGAGAAGGAATAGCAATAGAAATTATATAGAGAAAATAAAAAACTAGCACACGGCACAGTTGGTCTAACATAAAAGGCGAGCTTGAATGATAAAAAAACTCATGCATGGGAAAAATGATGTAATAATATGTTTCGCTATTTTTTGAGTCCTTTTTTTATGAGATACTAAAATAAAGAAAGTTGAGAATAAGTAAGAAACAAGATAAGTAACGAGAAGCCAGGAACATGCAAGTATACGTCTGATTCAAGTAATGGATGCACGCAAGATATTTTTGAACATCAATTTTGTTTCAAGCAACAAAATATGATGGTATGGACAATACAATGACAATTAGATAAGACAAAATTATTTGAATAAATATATTTTCAAGTAAAAAAGAGTAAAATTGATAAAACGCTAGCTACCCGCGCTGTTTGCGCGTGCCACCTTGCTAGTTTTATAACCGTAGTGAATGAGATGCTGACTGGAATGATGATATACGAGAAAGATAACGTGGCGCTCCACATTAGGCTAGGGACGAAAATGAGCTGTTTGTGAAAGTTTAAGGACAAGAAATGACACATAGTTGAGGGACGAAAATAAGTTTTCGATGATAGTTAGAGGACGATTTTAACTATTCTGCCAAGGAAAAAATATTACGGACAGCTAGGTACCTCACGCCCCATTTCTTTCTGTATAGGGTTGGCATAGACACCGATTGCATGAATGAAGGAGGAGTCTGCACGCCCAAAGAATCCAAGGATGCTGCCATTGCCGCGCATCGGGATCTGGAAAGGAGTTCCTTCGCCTTGTCCGAACGGTCCATATGTGCTTTCATTGGTGACCAGCGTGAGGGATGTCACAATATCCCCTTCCGGCGCTTTGATAAATGGACCGGTTGTCCCATAGACCCCGATCAAGAACTCCAAAGGACCAAGCTCAATCTGCTAAGAGACCAGATCGGAAACGGTACATAGACTGGAATTAGGGCCTGTTTGGTTAAGCCTATCCAAATAAGCCACTTTCTAACCAAACAATATGTGCTTATAAGGCTTATTTTTATAAGCCCTCCACAAGCCCATAAGCTCCTAGAGAGGTGATTTTGAGGCTTATTTTACATGAACCTCACAAGAATCACCCACTTTCCACTTTATGAGCCCTTCAAACAGCTCTTGAGGCTTATTATGACCCTCCAAACCAAACATGGCCTTAATATATTAAAGATGGCTCTGTTTTTAACATTGTGCGAAATGGTTAACATGATTACGTAAGTCAATTGTCGAGCATTTTTCTAAATAAAAAAAGAGGAAGTACCGCCTAAGATCATTACCCATGCAAGCTTCCGAATGAGATGGGACATCGATCATGTTCATGTGTACTCACCGTGCAATTGGTCCCACCCTGACCGCCCCATGGTCCAATACCGTGTTTTTGGCCATCACAATCATTGTATCTGAACTCAAGTGAATCAACCACGACGTCACTGCAAATCTTCACGCTTTCAAGACGGTGTGGTGCCACCTTGATGTCACGAGGGCTTCCTCCATTCCCACCCCATGGCCCAACTTTGGCGAGGGTCATACCCTATATATGGAGTACGTACGTACAAGCATATCAAACTAAACGTATTGAGAAAATAAGCAATATAAAAATTATATATACGCCCTCTATTCTTAAATATATAACGTTTAGGACAAGTAAGTAAATTAGTTTATTTACGAACTTGAACAGTTTGTCTTAAATGACATATATTCGATAACGGAGGTAGTAGTAATTTATTAGCACCTTCTCCCCGTCTTCTACAGTTTCCTGCTTAGGGTTCACATAGACACCAAAAGCGTCCAAGTACCACCCTGCACGCACAAAGAAGCCAACGATACTGCTATTGCTCTGCACGGGGATCCGGAAGGGAGTTCCTCCTGCTTGTCCGAAAGGTCCATAGCTTCTGGCATTTGTGATAAAACTAAGCGATGTTATAACACCAGCTGGTGCCATGTGAAATGGGCCAACTGTTCCAGAAACTTCCATTACATACTCTGAAAGACCAAGCTGAATCTGCAAGAAGAGAAGTTATAAAGTGATGCATAACACTACTATCCACCCAGTTATTTTCAATACTTGTACTGAAGGATAATGAGTGTGCAGTATAGATTAATGGAAACTAACACACTTGCCTCATCACGATTGCTCCCCGTATTAGGTCCATTACCACCCCATGGACCTGCAGTGTGCTGCTGGCCTCTGTTGTCAGTGTACGAAAACTCAAGTGAGTAGATGACCTCGCCGCTGAAAATTATCAAGCTCTCCAGGCGGTGGGGTGCCACATCATCAATGTCTCGGTGGTTAGAACCTCCAGCTCCGCCCCACTGCCCAATCTTGGCAACCCTAGCCTAAGTATATTAAACCAACGAGGGAAAAAAATTAGAACACCAGATACGAACAAAGATATACACTACAAAACTGCATGTACCTGTCTCATGACAAATTGTCAGATTGTAAAACGGAGCATACTTATGCACTGATAAAGAATTACTAGAACCAAAAAATATGTGAGTACTTCTGTCATGTTATGGCCATAACATGTCACGATGCCCTGTTTGGATGGTCAAAAACTCAAAATTTCCAAGTAGGGGTACTATTTCAAGGAGGTCAATATATTGGAGATCGACCAAGTCATAGGGAAGATGATGAGATAGTGATTTGTTTTCAGAAAATAAAAAAACTCTTAAATTGTTTTCAGAAAGTAAACAAAACTCTTAAACCATCCGATGGGTGAGGAATAAATGGGTTTTACACGAATGGAACATGTGGTTTATGCAGTTATGCAGTACTTCTCGAATGTACTAATAACTATTAAGAAACAATTGATTGAGGAGACAGGGAGGTACACAAGGATTACAAGCATCCTAATCAAGCGATGTAACAGACGTTCTTGTTTCCTATGGTTTTTAATAACTTATTAAAACTCGACCAGAGAGAGAAACATCCCTCTAATATTTATGTTAAAAGAAGTTGGTACCAAAATACCGGGCCAGTAACATGGTTTCATTGACCTGCGGCGTTCAATGCTCTAACCGTTACACGGCGAGGATCTTTGCTTAAGACATCATAATTATCATACCGCATCCCATGATGATGACTCGGCAGTATAAGTTTCTGTTTCTTTCAACTCATGGATAATATCACTTATAGCAGGTCTCTTGTGTCTATCAGCATCGATACAGCTTACTGCTATTTCAATGCAACTCTTCACTTGCTGGCAATCTTCTTTCACATACTTTGATGTTGCCCCAATCCTATCACTCCAATTATTGATTACCTAGGTAATACAATTGTTGATCATATGGATAATATACATGTGTTAGGCCGGGTATATATTCAGATGAAAATGCCACTTAGCGAAGAGAAGTAAGAATTTCTTACATGGGCCATGAATTGTTGGGTAGATGACATTTCAGCATATTTGGCGTAGCCCATAGGTCCTGCCATTATCTGTATCATTATAATACCTAAGCTGAATATATCATTTTTATTTGATATCTGACGCCTTGATATGTATTCTGGTGCCATGTAGTACCTGCATGGCACGATTATGTTTGGCAAAATTAATTCATTAGCAACATAAAAAAAGAGGATACATATTGCGATGCATTCTACTTACTCTGAACCTACACGAACTTTTGTGGTATATGTATGTGTCCCACCGAAGGGCCTTGAGACCCCAAAATCTGCAATTTTTGGCATCATGTTCTTATCTAGAAGTATATTGGCAGGTTTTAGGTCAAGATGAAAAATTGGTTCTTCCAATCCTTTGTGAAGGTAATTTAGACCTTCACAAATCCCCTTCATTATTTGGTAGCGTGTGCACCAATCAAGCCCTTTCGATTCTTCTGTAAATGTAGAAACAAATTATTTCAGGGAGCGTAAGGATTATTTTCCTTTACACTCTAAATTGTATGATCGGTAGGAAAATACAACCACTGACCTGAAAGATACTTGTCGAGGCTTCCAGGCAAATACTCAAAGCACAGAACTTTGTATATCCTTTTACCTAGAATATGTTCTCCATTAAGCTCAAAAGGTGCATGTCGTGTCTCATTGCAATAGCCAATAAATCGTACTATATTTTTATGTTGGACCTTCATAAGGTTGCTGAATTCATTCTTAAATTGCACATCGTCAAGTCCCCGAACATCATATAGCTTCTTCACAGCAATCTCTGTGCCATTATTCAGTAGTCCCTGTTGATGCCCTTATTATGTTAAATGGTACATGGGTTCATGGAATTCATTATTGTGGCTCTTACCACTTGAACAAAGAACTGAGTATTAGACAAACCTTGTAAACTTCTCCATAGCCGCCACTACCAACTATGTGCTCCTCAGAGAACCTTTGTGTGATATCTTCTAGAAAAAGTGCCGGTAGATCGGTTGGCATCATATTTGGATGGTATAACTGTTAGCTATTGCACATAGATCTGCTAGCTCATCTTCAACTATTTCTCCATACAAAAGAAGAAAACTTTTCTTATACAAACATTAAAAGTTTATATATCTTCCTTTTGTTTCCAGGTAAGCCGAAATTAATTTTCACCAACGTACGCTAGGCATAGAAAAATCTAAAGATACAATATTAAACATATATGTGGTACTCGCTTGGCATTGTTTAATCATATACAGTAGATTTTAGTGAACCTAGCACTGATCCACACAACTGGACAAACAGACTTTGGTCCCCGGTTGGAAAGTCATTTCAATAATCCCGTTGAAAGTGGGACTACTCTAAATCCAGGACTAGGGGTAGCAACCGGGAATAAAGGCCTACAAAGGCAAAAAAAAAATGGCAACCATATATTTTAGGGGACTTGTAGATTTATTACCAGAATATACATGTGGCTAATATATGATTCTTTACTTTTAACCTAATCGATGCATGGAGACCTTTTTGTCCCCGTTGATAACACGAACACGTAATAAAGGACCAATCGGTACAAAGCTAGCTCAATCTTTAGGCTCGGTTGGTGTCATCACACAAAAATATAACTGGAGAACTTTTAGTCTCAATTATATAACACCAACCAAAACTAAAAGTGACATTTTATAGTCCTGGTTTGTGTTAACAACAGGGACAAAAAGATATTTGGCTCCCATAAAAGTTATACATGGGACTAATTAAAACAAATAGGGACAAAAGAATATTTGACTCCCGTAAAAGTTAGACACAAGACTAATGCTAGCAATAGTTTTGGGTCATTTCTCTACCGAGACAAATAACGGGTTAAAAAAACATTTTCCTTCTGGTTTATCAATCCCAAATCCCCACCACCATTGAACGAACAGACACGGCGTTCTTAATGGAGTCCTGGCCCACATGGGAAGTCCGGTTGGGATTGTTTTGCTTAAAACCTTTCACTTTTTTTTACCATTCTAGCTTTGGTTCATTTATCTTCCTTGTGTATATAGTTCCGTATATGAGGTTCGTTTCCCTTTGTATACTCCCCTCTTGTCACAATATCAGTAGTTTTAGGTGTCTCTTATCTAATGTTGTTTTTATTTTGTCCATCAATAGCTAAAATCCAAATAGGTTTGTAGCACGATGTTGAATTTATACCATCAAAAGTTCATAACATATTTTTATTGAAATTTATAGCCAAAGTATCACCTTGGAAGCCATGCTGATGTCGTAAAATTCATATGAATGATAAAAAATATATCTTCTTCCCTGGTTCACCATATCTCTTAAAGGTTTTTATGGATGACCAACCGAACAATGTTTCTGTCACTCAAATCATTTCATGGGGAAACAATAAAGCCAGCTGGAATGAGACGGGTGTGATTAGTATAAAATGTTTCTAACACGAAATGTTAATTTCTAACACGACCGTTTTAAAAACATATAATATAATGTTCGCGTAATATAGGTTTATGAAAGGTTTTGCATATATGTAAATTAACTAATTATACGTCTCCGCTGGGAAAATCAGAACGTGCACAAATGAAACACACAGAAAGATCTCTACATGAATTCAGTATGCTACGCACTACACATGTTTTGGATGAAGAAGATACACATATATATACACATATATATACATTTATACTTCAAGAAGACAAAAATGAAAAGTATCTCACCTCAGGCCGGTGGAGCCTGCCAGTGCAAGGGAAGATGATGTTGCGTGCAAGCTAAGCTAGAGGCTGAGCTGCGAGCACAGAATCGTCCGTGGAAAGCTAGCCCTCAGCGCTGGTTCTCTATATATATGCGCATGTGCTGTCCCTCACGAGGCAGCGATCCAGCGAATATGTGTGTGATGATGGGATATATGAGCGAATATATGGAATGAGACGGGTCTGATTAGTCAAATACTTTTATCATGAAAAAGTACTGGGTCTGTTTGAAACAAAGGAAAGCAAAACAGAGGAATGAAAGAAAACGTAGCAATAGGAAAAGAATGCATATGCAAAACAGAGGATTGAAAAACATAGGAAATTTATAGAAACAAGTGTTTGGAACGCGGGAATATAGATGGTACAGGAATATGCAAATTAGTGATGAATTTATGTGACTAAACATTGTCTTTTCCCTTCCCTTGGAGCACTCATGTGTCACTGTATCAGAAAAAAAGCAGTTACCGGCCAAATAACTCTTCTTTTAATAAACTAGCAAGAACGCTATCGCACGTTTAATACAAAATCTATACTATAAAGATCATGTTTAATAGAAAAAATAAGATTATATAACGGATAGTTGGTCCGAGACCTTATTGGTTACGAACTCGACGATTCCACGCAAGCGCATGTTTTCTTTTTCCACAGGCTGTTTAGCCAAACTCTTCAAGATAGGAGGGGTAATGTTTCAATAATTTATGAACTCGTTGACCCTCGAAAGTTTTGGATCTTTATAGTGTATATATATGGGCCAAATAACTCTAATGATCCATATGATACTAAATAAATGCTCGTTCTTTTCTCTATAATTAATTTTATGTAGCTCAAGTTTGGGTTCGCTAGTGCAGCACATAAGACCAGTCCACCAAATCCTCATTATGTCTTTTCAAATCCTTGAAATCCTCATCATCTAGACTACTATAACACTATGATGGAAGTGGTTAGCTTCTTCTTCACACGCAGGAAAATTTTTCAAGAGCTTCCCGTGGATGTTTTGTTTCCTCCAAAAGTACATGTTTCTTTGCCTTTCCTCTGGAAAGTTTCTTGGCCATTCCTCTATTCCAAACGATGAGAGAGAACACAGTTTTACAGGAATATGATTCCTTTAGTTTTCCTATGTTTTTCCTCCAATCCAAACGAGGCCTTTAAGCGTAAAAGAAGTGAAATTTCGTGTAAAGTTATAGTCGACGGGCAGTTACCGGGATCAAGTCAACCGTCCTTTTACTTATCTATCTATCAATAAGAAGTAAGAACGCATATACTATACATACGTTTAATACAAAATAAGATCACAAAATAGATAGCAAGAATGCACATGCTACAGGAGGAGTAGACCGTTGGGGAATGGGCACCGGCGAAGCCGCCCGTGCCCCGGTCTTGTGCATCGACGATGACCAAGAGGAGGCAGTGGTCCTTGAGCTCTGGGATGTGGGCACCGGCAAAGCCGCCCGTGCCCCGGTCTCGTGCATCGAAGATGACCAAGAGGAGACTGGCGTCGCCGGCAGCCGGGTACACCGCGTGGCCGTCATACGTGGACGGTTGACAACGTGGAGATAATGAGAAACGAAGGTTGGCGTGATTTATATATGTGCTAGCTAGTCTATAGTGTGGTAATTATAGACTTCAATTCAGACACAATAATCAACCAAAGAAACATCTCATCTTCTATTTGAAAACTAGCTCATATTTTATATTTTTTTAGAATTACATAGTACAACGCAGATACTCAGACATGCACGCACACTCACCCTTATGAATATACGTACGCAAACCCTACCCCTATACGCACCTCTGAAGGACTGACCACCCGGCAGATCTGGAGATTCCCGAAGTCACCATTGAAACCCCGTTGTCGACGGAAACGCCGCCTACCACTTAACGCATAGCGCCGGTAGATCCTATGAAAATCCCAGAAAAAGGTGCAAGCACCAGGATTTGAACCCTGTTGGGTTGCGTCGCACTGGACCGTCTAACCATTGGATTACGAGCCAATTCGCCATATTGTATATATTAAATATGACAACAGAAAGGGCGTGCGGGTATATTTAAGTGGTCCTAATTTAGGTGAATGTTTTTAGATTTTATGGGAAATTCTTTTCTAACGTCAAAAAATAGGTCTCCCCCCATCTGTTAAACATTTGGCATGACAGATAGGTACTCTGTGAGGTGGGTCTATTCTTAATAACATTAGTTTCCGAATCTAATTCTCTTTATAGTCTAATATAATATTACTAGCAAGAACTCACGTGCGACACGTACGTTTAATAGAAACACACGTTTAATAGAAAATAAGATTATATAGCGGATAGTTGGCTAGAGACCGTATTGGTTACGAACTTGACGATTTCACGCAAGCGGCGTGTTTTTTTCACGGACTGTCTAGTCTACTCTTCAAGAAAGGAAGTGTAATGTTTTAATGATTTATGTGCCGTCAATTCTCAAAAGTTTAGGATCTTTATACTATTTATATTATATATATGTATATATTATTTATTATAGTATAGATTGATAGGGCACGGCATAGCGGCGTCGACGGATATATTTCCATGTTAGTACTCATTATTACCGTATGCATCGATCATTCAAAGTACTATAGCAATCGGTACATCATAAATGCATACACAACTTCAAAATGCACAAAAAAGAGCTAGGACAAGACGAGATTCAATTTTCTCTATTAAAACATAAATACTTATTAACTTATTAATTTAAAAATTGGAATAAAGAAAGGTGATATATAATCAGAAGCTTTTGTATCTATAATTCGAATTTTGCAGTCCCAATCTAATACATTACATCATTAATAAACTAGGACCAGACACTACTTTTTCAATACAAACACTATTATTTTATACTTAAATTTAATGCTACTCAACTCACATTATACTTTAAATATTACGTAGAAACCATATCTAACGTCAGACCTAGTTTCGTTCTCTCTCTTGATTTAGGCCTTGTTTAGATCCCAAAAGTCACTCCCAAATTCACTATGCAAAAAGAAGATTCTCCATCACATCAAAATGTCATAACATACATGGAATATTAAATGTAGATGAAATCAAAAACTAATTACACAGTTTTGTTGTACTCTGTGAGACGAACATTTTGAGCCTAATTAATCAATTTTTGGATAATTTTCCACACATACAAACGAAATGCTACAGTGGCGCAATGATTACGAAGGGACACTTCCCTCCCAAATTTGGCCAACCAATTTTGGAACTAAACAAGGCCTTACTCACTTATTTCATTACTTCTATCCTAGGCGGAAGCTCATTCAATTTTATAGATACCATCCTAGACAAACGTTGAAACTCGACAAGCGGAACACAACAAAAGACCAACCTACTGCACGCAGCACACAAAAGTCATATTTTATTACATTAGTTATGAACATGGAATCCAAAAACAATGTAAATATTATAAGGTTGTTTCCCCAAAGTTTCTCATAACATTTTGTTTCTGACTATATAACGAGTCATATCGTTTTCAAACATTCAAAATAAACTTGACATCATATATGGCTGGCGTTCGAATTGTTAAATTGACTAATAGGTAATCGAAAAGAAATTTTTGTGGTAAATTATATCTTAGAGAGGTGTCAAAATTATATAAATTGATGGGTATTCTATATTTCTATGTACAAAGACCATACTACCCCTTTTCTGTCTTATCCATACTAAAAAGGTGGCAGCTGGCTGTAAAAGACCATATAAACCATTTTCTATCTTATATAATATTGAAAAAGCACCATCTTTAGCAAAAAAAAAAGACATTTCGTTTCACATATGTAATTCCTACCCTTTCAGTTTACAGATCCAATCCAGATATCATTTAGAGCATTTCCAAGAGACTAGCTAAATCATTTTCTAAAGTTAAATTTAGCTATTGTCAAAGAAAAAACGTTTCTAACAGACTCTGTAAATGACTCTCTAAATTTAGTGATTCTCCATCCCACCCCATTCGCTAGCTATTTTAAAGAATCTGTTGGATTACTCCACTAAATTAGATGGCTTTCTATTTTTACAAAGGTACTATAATCTCCATATTTAGCTAACACACTACAGGGTCGCTTGAAGATGCTCTTGAAGAGAACCTTATCCTGGCATCATTTAAAGAGAACCTATAAAGAGAACCTTATCTTGGCATCGATGCGACACGGGAAGCAGCAGCGAAGTTCCCTTCACACGGTACAGAGAATAGACTTGGCCAAGAAGAGGACACTTATTTGCTTGTCTCCCGTCACACCAAGAAAAAAGCGAAAGACACTTATGCTTATCTTTCCGTCACACCCGGAGAAATTTTACTTGTACCATACTACTCTTTTTTTTTCTAAATTACTGTTTACTATTAAGCTTTTCTATAACCTTTAATCACAATAATCTAATTCCATAACATTTCTTAAATTGGAATTAATGTGGATCTAAAGAAAATACTTTTCAGAATAGCTCTTCTCTCTCCATTCTCCATGTATGGCTTTGGACTTCAAAGTGGAAACCAAATTAGATTATGGGAAGATAAGTGGTTAGGCACAATCGCTTTAAAGAATCAATACCCTAATGTGTACAATATAGTTAGGAGGAAAGATGATACAGTAAGAGATGCTTTAAGCACCGTCCCCTTAAATATTTCGTTTCGGGGAAGCTTAGTTGCTCAAAATCTTAATTGCAGGAATAATATTGTTTTAAGAATTACAGACATACATTTAAATGATCTTCCGTACCTCTTTAAATGGTCTTTAAACTCAAATGGCATGTTTTCGGTTAGATCAATGTATATTGCAATGCTAAATTCAAATAATATATCTTACAATTGTTTACTATGGAAATTTAAGGTGTCTTTAAAGTTAAATTTTTCCTTTGGTTTCTTTACAAGGGAGTTATTCTAACTAAAGACAACTTAGTTAAAAGAAATTGGCACGAAAATGTTAAGTGTTGTTTTTGTAACAATGATGAGACTATACAACATTTATTTTTTTCATTGTGTTCTTGCTAAGTTTGTTTGGAGAATAATACGTATACATTTAGCTTTTGGTTTTACGCCACCTGTAAATGTGATTCACATGTTTGGTACCTGATTGGATAGTATACCAAACGACAAAAAATCTTTAGTCCTTGTGGGAGTAGGTGCCATGTGGTTAAGCCAAAATGAGATTGATTTTGACAGAGCACCTATTTATTCATTCATGCAGGTTATTTATAGGAGTTTATACTGAACAAGATTGTGGTCGATGTTCCAGAAGGAGGAGGAGTGGGAAATTATGCAATTGACATGCCGCAATTTAGAAACATTGACCGTATACATTTTCGCTAAGAATGGATGGAGGTTTAGCAATAGATTAAGTTTATAATGAACATCTTTGTTTTGTGTTAAACTTTTGATTTCTTGGCTTTTGGGTTTGTCAACTATGGGGGTGATGGAGTCAACTACTTAGTTAAAAACTGTAATATATATTGGCCTTCATGCATCTTTGGCTATAGCAGTCCGGATTGTTTCATTTCCTTGATGAAATAAATTTCTCTTTATCTAAAAAAATTCTCCGACAAGTGATGGGATGTACTACCAAAAAGCTAGCTAGCTGACACGGTCTCGTTCCTAATTATGAGGGGGCGACGTGCAGGCGCGGGTTGTCGAAGTTCTGGTAGAGTGAATTTTGGCTGGGATCACAAAAGTTACAGGCCGGAGAGATGGGCAATGCGATGCAATACGTGCACCAATCAGCGGTGAGAGTCAGGACAACACAACCTATTGTCCAGTCCAGCGGACAGTAACAAAATTCAAACGGGACATTGCGGACCAAAACTATGACCCCTCCATCCATCCAGAAATATAAAGATGTTGATGCCAAAATATTTTTCCACCCCGTTGACCAATAATAATTAAGGGTATTAAATAAAGTTAGTTTACAAAACTACCTTCACAACGTTGGACTGTTTCGCGAGATCTATCTAATGAGATCTTTGACCGCACATTAGAGGATGACTAGTGTAGCAAAACATGGATTAATTAGGCTAATTAGATTAGTCACGTAAAGTAACACACATCCCTAAAAGGGTTTTATAAATATACTTCATTTAGTACTTCATGTATGTAAGATTCTCTTTGGATTTTTTTTTCTGGGTGGGAAAGAAACATGGCCCAGATGCACGTATGTAACTAAACACGGCTTTGGCTACAGTACTCCACTTCTTGTTCTTGCAGCACCTATGTAAGTCGCGGTCAGACTGGTTTTGCTGCGGAGCCTGACAAAACTCCAATGAATGTGCATGCGCTCAGTTGAAAGGAATCCCGTCAGGGTAAGCGCCAGACTTGGGAGGCCAGTTAGGGTGCCTCCTCATGCCATGGGTCTAGAAAGGATATTGTGAATACGACACGAGGTTGTTCTGAATCAAGAACGGTATTGATGGATCTTGTAGAAAACCCTAGATGATGGCGTTGAAGCAACAACGACAAGAGAATAGGATTTTGGCGAAGCCTACCGTAAATTCTTTAAGTACAACTCGGAGTACAAGTGATTGTCCCTCCCTCACAACCCTACTTGACCCTCTGATTCTTGCCCTATACAAGAATCTATCTAGCCTATTCCTCTTGAGCGCTCCTAATTGTCTTTACAAGCCTTGGATGAAGCCCCTGTGTTGGCTCTAGGGTTGGTTGCCTTTGGCTTGCTTTATTCCGTAGAGCCTCCACCCCCTGTTTATATTGTCCCTTCCAAGGCTGTTGTACATGCAAGTAGGAATCTTATTCGTACTATGATTCAACACTCAAGTCCTTGTAGTACTATAAGTCTTAATAGCACACCCATAATGAGTCCTAATCCAAGTAAAATTCGAGTCACAATACAACAATATCCACCTTGACTCTAATCCTTCGGAGTCATCGTGCTCCTCCAAGAATTCGCTCCAAATCGGCTTTTTTTTACTTTTTATACTCCCACCACAAGGGCTCACACATCACCGCGATGTGTGTGTTAATCTCTCGGCGCCTTGATCGGAGGCACTACAGACTCATGGTTGTGGCTCCAGATCGCCCAGGTCCATACTAAAATGGGTTGCCCCCGGTTCGTTTTCGGTAACAAAAGAAAACCACAAAACACCCACACAACCCTACATTGCCGTCCGATTCCTGGCGGCGCTGGAGCCGTCTCAAAGCCGCCGGATTGTTGAACACTACCGTCTCTGGCGTACCGGTGGAAGGCCCCAAGGACAAAGAGTACATCTACGTTCTACACCAAGCATTGCTCCAACCATGGTCGGATCGAGATCCACCATCTCTGCTGGTTATTATCCTAGTCTTTTGTAAGTTGTGTTCATGTTTTAGATGCTAATATATAAAGATCCTGTTTTATTCAAGTCTCGTAAATGTAGTTTCCTATGTGTGTAAGCTACATAAAATTCGACCTCATAAAAATACTCTTGAAGCTAATAGGTGTGCCTTAATCTTGTTAGTATCACGCATGTTTTATTAGACGATTTACACACAAACAAAAAAAACACAGCAGTTATAAATATATGGGTCTTAGGATTTACAAGGACAAAGGAAGAGATACATCTGCGGATCGGACGCTTTCTAGGAGAGTTTTATGGTCTTGGAGTTGGAGGCGGAGGCAACGCCACATAGATAACCGGCAGCCTCATCTCCTCCACCGCCTCGTCCATCGCTTTTTGTTTAGAACAAAAAATGTTCATCTCATTTTCGAAGTCCTCTGCGACGTCTTCGAGCGTGGTGCTGCTGAGCACCCTCACGATTTGGACTAGGAACAGGTCGTTGCAGTGCATGGTGTCCGGCGCCCTCTCTTGGGCCTGCAACGTCGCGACGACGTACCGCTTGGACCATGGCGGCATGACGCCCCTCTCCGGTACCGTGCGGTACTTGGACTGGTTCGCCTGTGCGATGAAGGCGACGAAGTCAGCCGACCTGTTGGTCAGCTGCAACACGCAGGATACTTCCCTGTGCAGCTCGAATGGGAAGCGCAGCTCAAGGGGGTCGATCGCAAGACGACGCTCTAATAAGTTGCACTCGGAGCTCTGCAAATAGAAGAAAACAGAGATAATGATATGATGCTTCCAGACTTGTAGTGCTTCGGAGAAAAAAGTAGAGAAAAGAATCTTGCAAATTGTACTAGTACCGGCCCGCTCTAGGTACCCACAAGGTTAATTCACTTTGAATCCGTCAAAAACTGAATATTGACCCATAAACTCAACCTAGGAATGCATGCATTATTGTTTCACCGCCATTAATTGCAAGTTCAATTCAGTATATATTTATTCCGCCGAAATCAGCAAATATAAACATATGATTTTGTAGGAAGAAGAAATGCATAAGATCGATGTTGAGAGGAACAAAGAAAAGCATTTGTTTGTAAAAAAGACATATATATAGTCAACGTCGTGATTGCAAATTTGCAAGTGTCATCATACCTGTCCTATAAGTGATTTCTTCACAGTTTCTATCTCTCTCAGTTTATCAATAATCTCCCTTATAGTAGGCCTTTTTGCTCGGTCAGCTTCTACACAACTTAACGCAATTTCGATGCATGTCTTCACTTCTAGGCTATCTGCTTCTAGCAATGTCGTGTCTCTGGGAGTTGCCTGGAATGTTTTCTTCCATTGCTCTTGTACCTTTGAAATGAACCATGAAGCAGAAGAAAGGTAGCATATGCTTGCACAGTGAAGTAAAAAGGATGAATCATGTGTCCATGAATGTGTAAGACAGATAAAAGACTCTTACATGCTCAATAAACTTTTGTGGAGACATTTCAGCACTTTTAGAATGGCCCAAGGGTCCCGCCATAATCTGTATGATTATAACACCCAAACTGAACACATCAAACTTCTTTGAAATCTGCCGTTTCTCAATGTATTCTGGTGGCATGTATCCTCTGCATGATATTAAAAATTTAGGAAATGATGTGGAAAATTAGAAAAACAAGTTGGTATCTTGCAAAGGAATCAACTTACGGTGTTCCTATGAAGTTTTTTGTGGTATGAGTTAGTGTTGTACCAAAGAGTCTTGATAAACCAAAATCAGCAATTTTGGGCATTACGTTCTCATCCAATAATATATTAGCAGGTTTCAAGTCCAAATGGTAAATGGAATCTTTTGAGCCGTTATGAAGGTAATCCAAACCCTCGCATATCCCCTTGATTATTTTGTAACGTGTGCGCCAGTCAAGTCCACACGATTCATCTGTAGAAGTAAATAAAAAATAGTATCAACAATAGATGCAAAATCTTGAGATCAGACCATTTAGTTACATGCAAAATGAACTGGTTAAAGAGCAGCACGCATGTTGTACCAGAAAGATGCTTGTCAAGGCTTCCACGCTGTAAATATTCAAAGCAAAGGGCTCTTTCTTGCATTCTAGCGAATACATAATCTCCATCGATCTTGACATGTTTGTGTCGTATTTCATAGCAGTAGCCAACTAACTTTACAATATTTTTATGTTGGACCTTCATAAGGTTATTAAACTCTTTCTTAAATTGCACGTCGTCTAGTCCAACCATTTGATATAGCTTCTTGATAGCAATCTCCATCCCACTATCCAGTACTCCCTGTATTGAAGTGAATTTGTTAATATAGATAGCACCAGGGTTCTTGGTCTCTCCATCAGTGCAAGTATCACACAGAACATAAAGACTAGTATCAACGACCTTATTACCTTGTAAACCTCCCCATATCCACCACTGCCGACTTTGTGATCCTCAGAGAAACTGTTTGTTATATCCTCTAGCTTTTTGAATGTAAGATCTGCTGGCTCCATCCTTGTATGCTGGAACTTGTTCTCCATGTTATGATCGAATATATATCTCCTAGTGGAGAGATCTTTTCAACACTGTCCTTGCATAACTGAACAAATTCTTCCGAGCACATAAGAAAAGAGAAAATCTATAAGCATACATATATATTATGCAAGCAATAACATCTCGTAACTGTGCCTTCAACATGATCTATAGATAGTTTTGTTAACGCAGTTGCGCGCACTATATCAACCTCATAGGATGGATCTGTTATTGTACTACCATGACCAAGGGAAATGGAGAAATATAAAGGAAAGCAAAAGAAAAGTGTGCATGGAGTTGTGTTCTCACATGATGAGAAGTATTGGAGCAGCCCACATGAAGAGGGGTAAACAACTGGCGACGAAATGCAGAGGCAAATGGAAAGCAAAAGATATTACTTGGAATATGCTTTATTGTCGCAAAAGAAGAGATTGAGAATTGCAGTTCGACGGACTAACCTGCAGATAGGACCCTGAAGTAGGTGACCAGCAGAAGGTAGCGAATTAATTTTTGCAGCGAATGAGCAGTACTGAGAAAATAGTTTGAAGATCGATGACCTAAGTAGCTAAAACTATTTGCAGTTGGATGGTCCCTTTAGATCTCAAGAGATATTTCATCTGCTTCCAACGCTTTCGTCCAGGTCCAATGGATTTGAATGGAGCTAGCACTGATTGGTTCCCAAACTTCGCCGGAAGATTCTTTGGCACGCGTCGACGTCGGGGGCACGCCAAACACTTGGTACTCTTCGCCGGTCGGTTATTTGCATACGTGTTCGCACCTTTGCCCGTGGTTTTTCCGCTCTCGATTTCAATTAGAATCTGCAGTACTTCCTCCATTCTAAATTTTAGATTATTCTAGTTTTTTTATATATAATTTTCATTATACATCTAGATATGCTTTATATCCAGACTTATAAGAAAAATTATACTCTCGTTGTTCCACAACGAATGTACTTGTAGTGGAATCATTGGGGGCTATGGCCCGCTGGTAAGATTAGATGCCAGAAGTGATTTTTTGAAAAAGGGAAGCTTTATTGATCTTAAATAATTACATCGAGGTGATACAATTATATAAGATCCAACCCGGCCTCTGCATAACTAAGATGCACACAGCCCATGAAAAATAAAAAAAAAAGAAATAAAAAATGAGAGCACCAAGACCTAGCAAACTACCACAAGCGCCTTCATCTTCATCCGCTTCACAAACCAAAGCAACTCTTGGACTATGAAGTAGGCTCCCGATACAACGTCTCCAACGAGGAAACGGCACGCGCACGTGCCGACATTGTAATGACCCAACCAATTAAGACCAGATCAAATGTTTTCACGAGGGAGTAATTCATCTTAATTCAAACAATGCCTTCAACAAGGTCACTGCCAGGCTCAACCAATTAAGGTCAGACCTAGGCATTTCTTCCCGGACCGGTGAATTAGTAGCAATTACCACCACGACCAAGTCTCGTATTGCTTCCCCCTTCTTACCAGGGCAATGCTTCCATATAGACCAACCTTGACCCACTTAGACGGCCACGATTACTTCAAATCCGGCAGACCATCTGAATTCGTAACCTGAGATACTATGCTGCAAAGTAGCCACTGGGTACCCGTGCATAATCCACCAGGAATAAATTACAGATGAAATCCGTCTTTAAGTAAGAGAATCCGCGAACGAAGCCAAGGTTACTCATGTCTCTTGATCTATATGAAAAGTAAAGGCGAAAGTGAAGATGTCATCACCAGATGTAGTTGTAAAGTCCGGTACTATCCCTTCCAACACCAAGGCCGAAGGCGCATCTGCCAGATAGGAGTCACCATTGGATCGCAGCCAGTCGCCGGCCGCCGCCTTGTTCGCCCGGCGCCCCCTAGCAGCGCGCCGCGGCCCGACGCCGCCATCGCCGACTTCCAAAAACGCGTGTGCCCGTCCATATCCGCACGCGATGGCCGAGCAACTCCCCGCCGCCACCGTCCCGGGGGTCGGCCGGGCTTCCGGCGTCGCCCTCTGGTGGCGGCGAGGTGGGGTGGAGGGGGGAGGGAGGAGGCGGCGGTGGCTAGGGTTTTAGGCTGCCGAAGCGCGTGTCAGATGCCAGAAGTGATGGCGGCTGGGAAATGGTGTGGAGCTTTCCGCCTGCCAAAATAGCATGAAGGTTGTGCTTGAAGTGGATAATCAGACACTTGCAGGTCTCCTACTTGATGAAGATGTGCTATGCCCAAGTTTAGATCCCAAATTCGGGATGCAAATTTGGCACAAGTTTGTACAGTGCAATAAATACGCCACTGTAGCATTTCATATGTATTTGTGAATAATTGTCCAAACATTAATTAATTAGACTTAAAATGTTCTCCTCGTAAAGTACAATAAAACTATGTAATTAGTTTTTGATTTCATCTATATTTATTACTCCATGTATGTACTGATATTTTGATGTGATAGGAATCTTTCTTTTTGCATAATAAAATTTGATGGTGAAATTTAGCATCTAAACAAGGCCAGGTTTCTGGCAAGAGATCAGGGAGCTGAGTAGGAATTTTGCTTCCTTTATGGTGGTATCTCAAAATATTCTAAGTTGCCGTCAATTAATTAATGCTCCCGAAAGCTCTGGTTCGATGCTTTTCCGGCTTGTATAAGGAGGCAGCGGATAGGATTATAATCTTAATTAATCACCCATATGAATAAAGCTCTTGTGATTTGCCTAAAAAATAATGTACGTATTTGTAGGACTCGGTATTTCCCCCAAGAAAAGGATGTATTTATTGCTTTTGAACAAACTAAATTTAGTTGCATTCCCCATTTTACTGTCTAAAGTTTTTCCTTTGCCAAGGTCTATGCGTATTTAATTCATGTTTTCATTTTCGAGATATTTTTTCCGGTTGCAGGGAGCAATGGGAATTTTGACTATGTGAGTTTCCTTTTACCTTTTCAAAGTTTGGTTCGTCCACATTTGGTCGATTAAATATTTTAGTTAGGGGCATGAAGGCCATTTCTCATAGATAGTGATCGAGCGTTTCAGAAAAATTGTAAAAGCGCAGTCCCTCTTTATGGGGCAGAAAGTGGGAGTAGGTGAAATGTGGGACAACCGTGTCTTCGTGGGAGGAACCGTGCCCGGAAGTTTCTAGATTCTTTTTTCCTTGCCGCTCCAATTTCTCATCACTGCTCGGGGCAGGACAGGTACACTGCTACACGTCATCAATCTTATAGGTCTATCTCATACAACGTCACATAGTATTTTCGCTGATGTGAAGGAGAGAGAGCGAGGTGAGAAAATGAGGTCGTTGCTTCGTGAAATAATCGCCTCATGAGCTAAAATCTAGGACTATGAGAACTCTCCACCATTGTACGAGTTTTGTTACCATGAAAGCAATAATATTTCTTTATTTCCTCACAAATTAATAAATTTTGTATTACTATGAGACAACTAAAACAACAACATATACTAAATATGTTGTCTGATAAGTTATCTCAAGATTATGTATCACTGCATGAGACCGTGTATTAGACGACACCAATGTACTTGCCGCCGCCGGCCATGTGCCGCCAAATCCATCTGCTGTAGCCCTTGTTTATTTAGATGCAAAATTTATACTTCAAATTTGGCCCCTTGTAGTGCGCGTCACTGTAGTATTTTGTTTGTATTTGTAAAAGTTATCTAAAAATTGATAAATTAGGCTCAAAATGTTTGTCTCACAGAGTACAACAAACTGTGCAATTAGCTTTCGATTTCATCTACATTTAATACTTCATGCTTGTGATGATATTTTGATGTGATAGGAATCTTGTTTTTGCATAGTGAATTTAAGGGTGGAATTTGGGATAACAAGGCCTTAGCTGCTGGCCAACTGATATACTGAAGCAGAGGCCCAAATAATGCCTTGGGGGCTCCTATGTAGCTTCCGTTTACCGGTTAAGTAGGTTGGCTTTGAGGCCCCATCAAACCCACCAATAGCGTACGCGTGAGGAGAAAAACGGGAGGCGCGCCATGGCCTGGTTTTTTTGGTTATCACTCCGTTAAACCCCTTGGGTGGTGGTACCCTTGTACCTTTTTCTTTTCTTTATTTTTCAGTTGTCACTACTAAATATGTAATTATAAGAGGTATGATGTTGCTTCGACATTTCAAAAAATAACAGTTCAACGTTCCGATTATACCATTTTAACATTTTTCACATAAAAGTTAAACTAACATGCTCAAAGTGTTAAATTATACAATCAACATTTTCCTATAGTAGGTTCAACATTTTTCTCAAACTTAACTCAACAATTTGGATAAACTAGATCAACATTTTATGTCAAAATGTTGAAGCAGTAAGTTCAAGATGTTGAGATAGTTATTCGAAATATTTAAATAGCATATTGAATGTGTTGATTCTAAAAGATACATATATATAAAATAAAAAACATATTCATATTAGATCTTATTTTGTTGCATTAATTGTAAATAACATGATAGATCAAACGGATTCGAAAAATGATTAACGATTCAAGAGAAAATCACACTTAAAGATTGAAACTCAAATTATATTCCCGTCTGCGGCTGACGTTAGACACCTTTCGTTAGCACCCGCGCGCTGCTAGCCCACCTCAGATCCGAATACATGCGCGAATCTCGACCGTTGCACGGATCTCCAACAGTGAAAGATACATCGGTAAAAAAAAACTTCCAGAAGCCATATAGTTTCCCAGCGAAGCAGTAAGTATGCACATAAGCTCAATGCAAAATGAGCTCTCACAAGCCCATGAGCCGAGTTGGGTACATATTAGGTGACATTTTTCAAGTTTGCACCTTGGGCCCTCCTACCAAATTTCAAGTTGGCAACTAGATTAGAATACTATTACTAATTGCAGGTTGTGCTAAAAAAAATAATTGTAGGCTTATTTTAAAGACTACACATTAATCCTAATTAAGATAATTAGGTGACATTTTTCAAGTTTGCACCAGGCCCTCAGATCCAGTTTCAAGTTGGCAACTAGAGTAAGATAATTTTACTATTACTAATTTTACCCTCATTTTGAATGCTCCACGTCAATCTTCATGAAACGTGTTAACAAAAAGATAAATACTAAAAATTCTCACAAGAATGAGGGACATCTGGTCATCAACATGGTAGCTCCAATAATTATAGCCATTGGATCTTTTATATCTTAAAATGTACCCACCTTTTCCATTGTAAAATATAGACTAAAGTAACCCCTAAATCTATGTCTAAATTATCCACTTCTAAGACTTCTTTTATTCATCTAAATAACCGACCTATGATTGATATCTGATCATTTCGTCTAAATAACCCATGTAGCCACGCCCCAAGCAGCCGACATGACGTGAGCCAAACTAGGACCCACGTCTGGGAAGGCCACTGGGATGACGACATGGGGGTGTTTAGCTTCTGGAAAAAGGTAAAAAGTGAAGTGAAATAGTCACATCGGACACTGTAGCACTTTTCGTTTGTTTGTGGTAAACATTGTCCTACCATGACCTAACTAGACTCAAAAGATTCGTCTCGTCGTGTACATCAAAACATGTAACTAGTTTTTTTATTTACCCACGTTTAATGTGTGTTTAGTTCCAAAAAGTGTAGGGGAAAGTTTGGAAAAAATGTCACATCGGACACTGTAACATACTGTAGCACATTTTGTTTGTTTGTGGTAAACATTGTCCTACCATGACCTAACTAGACTCAAAAGATTCGGCTCGTCATCAAAACCATGCAACTAGTTTTTTATTTACCCACGTTTAGTGTTCCATGCA
>OAMR01000009.1:4830698-4883826 GCA_900205405.1 Echinochloa crus-galli | reverse complement strand
GCTTTAGACCTGTCTCTTATACACATCTAGATGTGTATAAGAGACAGGGCCAGATCCGCCCGCAGCCAGTCGCCGGCCGCCGCCTTGTTCGCCCGGCGCCCCCTAGCAGCGCGCCGCGGCCCGACGCCGCCATCGCCGACTTCCAAAAACGCGTGTGCCCGTCCATATCCGCACGCGATGGCCGAGCAACTCCCCGCCGCCACCGTCCCGGGGGTCGGCCGGGCTTCCGGCGTCGCCCTCTGGTGGCGGCGAGGTGGGGTGGAGGGGGGAGGGAGGAGGCGGCGGTGGCTAGGGTTTTAGGCTGCCGAAGCGCGTGTCAGATGCCAGAAGTGATGGCGGCTGGGAAATGGTGTGGAGCTTTCCGCCTGCCAAAATAGCATGAAGGTTGTGCTTGAAGTGGATAATCAGACACTTGCAGGTCTCCTACTTGATGAAGATGTGCTATGCCCAAGTTTAGATCCCAAATTCGGGATGCAAATTTGGCACAAGTTTGTACAGTGCAATAAATACGCCACTGTAGCATTTCATATGTATTTGTGAATAATTGTCCAAACATTAATTAATTAGACTTAAAATGTTCTCCTCGTAAAGTACAATAAAACTATGTAATTAGTTTTTGATTTCATCTATATTTATTACTCCATGTATGTACTGATATTTTGATGTGATAGGAATCTTTCTTTTTGCATAATAAAATTTGATGGTGAAATTTAGCATCTAAACAAGGCCAGGTTTCTGGCAAGAGATCAGGGAGCTGAGTAGGAATTTTGCTTCCTTTCTGGTGGTATCTCAAAATATTCTAAGTTTCCGTCCATTAATGCTCCAGTAAGCTCTTCGTTCGATGCTTTTCCGGCTTATATAAGGAGGCAGCGGATAGGATTATAATCTTAATTAATCACCCATATGAATAAAGCTCTTGTGATTTGCCTAAAAAATAATGTACGTATTTGTAGGACTCGGTATTTCCCCCAAGAAAAGGATGTATTTATTGCTTTTGAACAAACTAAATTTAGTTGCATTCCCCATTTTACTGTCTAAAGTTTTTCCTTTGCCAAGGTCTATGCGTATTTAATTCATGTTTTCATTTTCGAGATATTTTTTCCGGTTGCAGGGAGCAATGGGAATTTTGACTATGTGAGTTTCCTTTTACCTTTTCAAAGTTTGGTTCGTCCACATTTGGTCGATTAAATATTTTAGTTAGGGGCATGAAGGCCATTTCTCATAGATAGTGATCGAGCGTTTCAGAAAAATTGTAAAAGCGCAGTCCCTCTTTATGGGGCAGAAAGTGGGAGTAGGTGAAATGTGGGACAACCGTGTCTTCGTGGGAGGAACCGTGCCCGGAAGTTTCTAGATTCTTTTTTCCTTGCCGCTCCAATTTCTCATCACTGCTCGGGGCAGGACAGGTACACTGCTACACGTCATCAATCTTATAGGTCTATCTCATACAACGTCACATAGTATTTTCGCTGATGTGAAGGAGAGAGAGCGAGGTGAGAAAATGAGGTCGTTGCTTCGTGAAATAATCGCCTCATGAGCTAAAATCTAGGACTATGAGAACTCTCCACCATTGTACGAGTTTTGTTACCATGAAAGCAATAATATTTCTTTATTTCCTCACAAATTAATAAATTTTGTATTACTATGAGACAACTAAAACAACAACATATACTAAATATGTTGTCTGATAAGTTATCTCAAGATTATGTATCACTGCATGAGACCGTGTATTAGACGACACCAATGTACTTGCCGCCGCCGGCCATGTGCCGCCAAATCCATCTGCTGTAGCCCTTGTTTATTTAGATGCAAAATTTATACTTCAAATTTGGCCCCTTGTAGTGCGCGTCACTGTAGTATTTTGTTTGTATTTGTAAAAGTTATCTAAAAATTGATAAATTAGGCTCAAAATGTTTGTCTCACAGAGTACAACAAACTGTGCAATTAGCTTTCGATTTCATCTACATTTAATACTTCATGCTTGTGATGATATTTTGATGTGATAGGAATCTTGTTTTTGCATAGTGAATTTAAGGGTGGAATTTGGGATAACAAGGCCTTAGCTGCTGGCCAACTGATATACTGAAGCAGAGGCCCAAATAATGCCTTGGGGGCTCCTATGTAGCTTCCGTTTACCGGTTAAGTAGGTTGGCTTTGAGGCCCCATCAAACCCACCAATAGCGTACGCGTGAGGAGAAAAACGGGAGGCGCGCCATGGCCTGGTTTTTTTGGTTATCACTCCGTTAAACCCCTTGGGTGGTGGTACCCTTGTACCTTTTTCTTTTCTTTATTTTTCAGTTGTCACTACTAAATATGTAATTATAAGAGGTATGATGTTGCTTCGACATTTCAAAAAATAACAGTTCAACGTTCCGATTATACCATTTTAACATTTTTCACATAAAAGTTAAACTAACATGCTCAAAGTGTTAAATTATACAATCAACATTTTCCTATAGTAGGTTCAACATTTTTCTCAAACTTAACTCAACAATTTGGATAAACTAGATCAACATTTTATGTCAAAATGTTGAAGCAGTAAGTTCAAGATGTTGAGATAGTTATTCGAAATATTTAAATAGCATATTGAATGTGTTGATTCTAAAAGATACATATATATAAAATAAAAAACATATTCATATTAGATCTTATTTTGTTGCATTAATTGTAAATAACATGATAGATCAAACGGATTCGAAAAATGATTAACGATTCAAGAGAAAATCACACTTAAAGATTGAAACTCAAATTATATTCCCGTCTGCGGCTGACGTTAGACACCTTTCGTTAGCACCCGCGCGCTGCTAGCCCACCTCAGATCCGAATACATGCGCGAATCTCGACCGTTGCACGGATCTCCAACAGTGAAAGATACATCGGTAAAAAAAAACTTCCAGAAGCCATATAGTTTCCCAGCGAAGCAGTAAGTATGCACATAAGCTCAATGCAAAATGAGCTCTCACAAGCCCATGAGCCGAGTTGGGTACATATTAGGTGACATTTTTCAAGTTTGCACCTTGGGCCCTCCTACCAAATTTCAAGTTGGCAACTAGATTAGAATACTATTACTAATTGCAGGTTGTGCTAAAAAAAATAATTGTAGGCTTATTTTAAAGACTACACATTAATCCTAATTAAGATAATTAGGTGACATTTTTCAAGTTTGCACCAGGCCCTCAGATCCAGTTTCAAGTTGGCAACTAGAGTAAGATAATTTTACTATTACTAATTTTACCCTCATTTTGAATGCTCCACGTCAATCTTCATGAAACGTGTTAACAAAAAGATAAATACTAAAAATTCTCACAAGAATGAGGGACATCTGGTCATCAACATGGTAGCTCCAATAATTATAGCCATTGGATCTTTTATATCTTAAAATGTACCCACCTTTTCCATTGTAAAATATAGACTAAAGTAACCCCTAAATCTATGTCTAAATTATCCACTTCTAAGACTTCTTTTATTCATCTAAATAACCGACCTATGATTGATATCTGATCATTTCGTCTAAATAACCCATGTAGCCACGCCCCAAGCAGCCGACATGACGTGAGCCAAACTAGGACCCACGTCTGGGAAGGCCACTGGGATGACGACATGGGGGTGTTTAGCTTCTGGAAAAAGGTAAAAAGTGAAGTGAAATAGTCACATCGGACACTGTAGCACTTTTCGTTTGTTTGTGGTAAACATTGTCCTACCATGACCTAACTAGGCTTAAAAGATTCGTCTTGTCGTACATCAAAACAATGTAACTAGTTTTTTTATTTACCCACGTTTAGTACTCCATACATGAGGAGAGAGATTTGATGTGATAGGTGAATAGTGAAGTTTGGAGAGAGAATTTTTAGAAGTTTGATGATGTGACCGGGAACTAAACAGGCCATGGCGCCTCGCCAACCCATGAGCAAAGCCGCCGACCAGAGGTCTGGGAGACCCTTTCCGTCTTTGTTTCACAATGTAAGGGAGAGTCAGGACTCTGTTTTTTCACCCTGTATTTACCATCAATGCCAAGCAAGTGGGACAACACCTAGTCATAGGAACATCTGGATCCAACTACAAAGGAGAAGGCCACCAGAATAGGCTGCCCCCCTCAAAGATTAGTACTTGCAGTACTAATTCTAAGCGCGACCGGATAAGCCGCCATGTTAATTGGTGAAAAAGAAAGATTTACACTGTAACATCCCGAAAAATTTCATAGGATTTGTTAAATGCAAAAATATGAATTTCAAAATTTTTGGTGAATTGTTGTGCATGCAAGCAAACATATAAAAGTATCTTCTATTTTGTCTCCTTTATTCCTAGGCAATTTAAATTCAAAATTTAAAATTCAAATTGAAGTGCTAAGGATCAAATAGCTTGATTTGGTTCTTAATTAGTTTTGTGGTTCTTAATTTTTTTTTTGAGGAGATTTTGTGGTTCTTAATTGAAGTCCTAGATTTAAATTCAAATTAAAGGCTAACATATTTTAAAAACTAACCAAACCTGTTTGGGCCCAAACCAACTAACCTAAAGTCTGCTAACAGCCCCTGATCTTTTTCCCGAGTCAGCGATTCACGCCAGCCCGGTCAGCCTTTCGGCCCAGTCCGGCCCAACAACCAGCCGCGCCCCTTTTCCTTTATTTCTCTCGCCGACAGGTGGGTCCCACCTGTCAGCTTTCTTCCACAACCGCTCCTCTATGACGCTCGGCCGCTCCTCTACTCTGCTCTGACCCTTCCGCCACGGGGCCAATCCCGTGCCGCGCACTCGCGGCCCGTCGCGATGCCACCACGTGGAAAGGGCACGGACGCCACCATCTCTCATCGTACGCGCCGTAGAACCCTAGCCGCGCCGTCCTATTAATCCGCACGCCGCAGCCATCTCCCTGTTCAAGCCGCCGCACCCCGTTTGGGTTTTCTTCGCCAGCAACAAGAAGGAAGAGATGGAGGAGGGGAGCCAGGAGGGGAGGGGAGAAGGAGGAGCCGCAAGGAAGGGCGGGCAGGTGAAGCCGAGCACTTCGCCACCGCACCGCCGCGAAGCCAGGGATGCTGCTGTCCGTAGAGCTGGCGAGCAGGAGCCAGACCAGGGACGTCGCTAAACCGTCGTCGTACCGCAAGCTTACCCCGAGCTGCTATGATCAACTTCTTGACCCAAGGTGAGGCGGCACCGCCGCTCCCCTTTCTTCCCCTGTCTCCGGCCATGTCGCCGCCATTGCCGTTGCAAGCCCGTCTGGGACCCGGTCTTCGAGCCGTGGCCACCTATCCGTGCAGGACCCCGTCGTGCCGCTAACCCTCTTTGCAAAATGCTTACACCTTCTTGTTATCCCGGCCGTCGTGGCTGCCGCACGCCAGGAGTACCTGTGCCGGGCGAGCGCGCCACGGGCAAGCCTTGAGCTCCTCCCTCCCCCCCCACCCCCGCGCGCGCGAGCCAAGGCCGCGGACGAGGCAAGCCTCGCACCTGTGTGCCCCTAGCGCAGCGCAAACCGGTGGTGAAGCCGTGCCTATGCGGCTTAGACTGAGCGCCGCCGCTATTCCTCTTCGGGGAGCCACCTAGCCGGCCAAGCTTCCCCTTTCTCTCGCCGATTGTGTTCGCGAACCCAAGCCGAACCTTTTACCTCTAATCCCAAGCCTCGCCGACCCTTCTCCGGCGCTTGCCGTGGATGACCAACGCCGCTGGCCCCGCACCAGAGCACGCCGCGTGCGCTCGCGTTCGCGTCGTGGCCACACCACACCACGGGCTACACCACCATCTACCCGAGCAAGCCGTAGAGAATCCCGAGTCGGCCACTTTTTGATCCCATGGACCTGGCGCATGTGAGCCGCTCTTACGGCTCATGGTGGACCAAGTCCACCACGCCGGCGCTGAACGCCCAGCCTTCGTGGGCCGGCCCTGTACTTTTGGCCCAAGTGCAGCCCGCTAACTGTAATCCTTTTTCCTTTTAACTGCTGACAGCCCGGTCCCACCTGCCATAGACTGGATTAGGCTGATCTGTGGGCTCCACTGACCGCTGACCCCGTTGACTGGTCAACGTTGACCGAGCCAACGCTGACGTCATCCGGGCCCCACGATGACGTCAGCAAGGCTGACACCACTGATTGCGTCAGCATGGCGTCATGCTAACGTCAGCAGGCTACTTTCTGCTGTTTTTCTTTTTCAAAAAATCATTTATTAATTTCAAAAAATGATTTAAACTTGAAAAATTAATAACAAATCAACCGTAGCTCAGAAAAAATATGAAACCAGTTTCTATATTTTTCTAAAATAATGACCTACGCGTTAGAATAGAGTTTGATGTTGTTTGGATCTTCTTGCCTCGTCGTTTTGGTGTTTCTTTGCTAGTAGTCGTCGTTCTTATTTTATTTCCGTGTAATTAGGAGCTCCAGAGTTGCAGGAGGAAGCTGACGACTACACCGACTACCTGAACAAGGAAGAAGAACCCTACCCAGGTTCACGCCTAGCCATCCTCTAAAATACCTAATACACATGTAACTAGTATGATAGCTCTTTACTTTACATGCATGATGATGTGCCTGCACTGCCATTTATATATCATGTTCCCTAGCTACCTACTATCCATTTTATGAGAATGCTATGCTCGCATGTGTTGGGATGGTGGTGACTGATCTTCTTGCCGTGAGTTAGGTGGGCTTGGAAAGGTGTAGTGCAGCTAGGCGGTGGAGGTGAGTGATAACAACCCGATCTTTCGATTGGGGTGCTTGGGAACTACACTCGGGTAGTTCCTGCGGAGTACTTGTTGCGGGTACATGGTTACTTTGGTTACTTTTGAGGAGTTGGGCGGCTATACCTATAATGGGTGCCGATTGCGGACCGTTGCGGCGGTCACTTCTGGTGCTGATACTCGCTTTATCGATAATTAAGGACCGAGTCGAGACTGGCTGTCAGTTTGGGATTTACATTGCTCACCGTATACCCCAGAATGGGGAGGGTTCCAGCAAGCCTACTTAGTGCGGTGCCAGACCTGTAGGAGATTCAAGTTTGATATGTGTAACGGGGACTCGTTGCGGCGTACTCTCCCTGATTTACCACAGCCCCCGACTGGCCCCGGCGGGAAGGTTTCACGACTCCGGGGCAGCTGCTAGTTCAGATTGTTTCCCGAGCCCAGGGAGACAGTATGGCACCGTTAATTCTTAGGGTCTTTGCTGTGGGCTGTGTCTCAAGACGGCTCATTACCGTCTGCAGCCCGGATGGTTCCAGGAGCGCAACCTCTGCAGAGTGGAAACTATATGTATAGACGTGCCCACGGTAACGGACGACCCGTTCTGATGTCGCTTGAGACTAGCATGTGATACTGCTTTCTTACCTCTACCTTGGCTTGGGTTATGAGAGTTTGGTCCAGTATTGCTGATGAGACAAGTGGAGAGGGAGCTCACCGCGTCGACTAGAGAGTGAAAGATGATGGTGGTGATTCATGCGGGAACCTACCGTGGCAGGATGAGCCCGAGTGGTATTGTGAGAATCGGGTGGACCTGGCTGAGGTTTGGTGAGTAACGTGATGTGTTGAGAGAACTTGGATATTGCTTCTTGCGCATAGAAAAATCCCAGCTAAATTTCCTTGAATCCTCTTTATACTAGTTAGGCCACTTTAAAGCTTTGTAGCATATTATTGTGACACACGCTACAAAATTATAAAGGGGATTTGCGAGGGTCTAAATCACCTTCATAACGGATCCAAAGATAATTAATCATATGTACCATCTAGAATTAAAACCGGAAAACATATTGCTGGATGAGAACATGCAGGCCAAAATTGCAGATTTTGGCTTGTCACGACTATTTGGTACAACAAAAACCCATATTACGAAAAACTTTGCAGGAACGATGTAAGTTTGTCACGCCTCATTGAAATTAAGCTATTTTATAATTATTTGTAAAAGCGTACAATTATGTTCAATATTGTAGCGGGTACGTGCCACCAGAATATATTGAGAAACGCCAGATCTCAAAGAAGTATGATGTATTCAGTTTGGGTATCATAATAATACAGATAATGGCAGGCCCTTTGGGCTACTCTAAAAGTGCTGAAATGCCTTCCCAACAGTTTGTTAACTTGGTGAGAAGAACTTTTGTCTTACACTATGATATATAGTCGATAGTCATTTTCACCATACTTAGTATTTCTGCATGCATGCTATCTTTCTGCTTCATGCGCGGGACAATTTTGAAGGTACATGAAAACTGGAAGAACAGGTGGCATACAACACGGCAGCAGAAGGCCAACAATAATGGAAGAACAGGTGGCATACATACATGAAGCAAATAGCCTACAAGTGAGGATGTGCATCGAAATGGCGTTAAGATGTGTCGAGCCCGATCGAACCAGAAAGGCCCACAATAATGGAGGTTATCGATAAATTGAATGAGATAGATACATTGAAATTGTCACTTGTAGGATAGGTATAATCACATTTGACCACATGCACCAATGTTCTCTTTTTCAACTGCGATGAGCTTCTGTTTTGCTTAAGTTCAGGATTTCGCTCTGTATACTTTTTGTGAGCGAAAGCGACCAAACCCCTTCTATGCTATTTATATTATATATACTAGCAAATATGCCCGTGCGTTGCTACGGACATACTCTCTCCGTCCCGAAAAAACTGTTCGTTTAGACTCAAAAACTTGTCCCACAAAGAGTGTTTGCTTAGCTTTCAGACCACCATAATAAACCCAGGTGATCTCTTTTGGCCCCATTAACACCTCTCCTATTAACTGCTCGTCCTTCTCGTTGCCTGAGCCCTTCCGTTGCTCCCTCCCTTTCTTATCCTGGTGACCAATCAAAATAAAGGAAGACCAAGAGGTGGCAAATCAGCACAGCTAGGTAATTAATTGTACTTGTAATCCGTCCGGCAACGTAATAAATTTTGCTTGGTAATCCATCCAGCGGCTCGGCCGTTAAAGCATATCAAGTAGAGTTATTAGGGGTATCTTAGACATTTTGCATCTTTACTATTCTGTCTGAAAATTAATAAACGAATAGTCTTTTTGGGACAGAGGGAGTAGACTATATGGATATATATTGATTTAACCAGTCCCGATCCATCTAGATTTATTTCTTCTTTTCTATCATGCATACATTGATTTAACCGATGACCTCGACCACCTGCTATTTGTCCTTGCTTGCGAGATCTCGACCTCGACAACAACTGCATACACAGGTCGGACTGGGCATAATTAACCGATAACTGAAAACCGAACTGAAGTATCCGAGAACCGAACCGAAACCGAAGAAATCGGTCACCAGTTCGGTCTTGGGTTCTTGATAACGGAATTAAACTCGGCTAGTTCGGTTCTTACTGCAAACTAAGCGAACCGAGGAGACCGAATTAGTTGAAAGAAGCCCATGAACGAATATAGCCCACGGCCCAATAACCAAACCCTACGTATATAACATGCTCCCCCTCCTGCCCTCCAAACCCCAGACTTCAGTCGCCCCCTCCACCCGTGGAGTCGGAGCAAGCGGCGGCGCCAGAAGCCATCTCCCTTCCACCGAATCCCCGATGCCCAGGCAGCCGCCGCCCCTCCTTCCCTCCTCGACCTCCCCTCCTCCATTCCAATCCGCAAGAAACTGCTGCTCATCCTCACCCGGCCACCTCCAAATCCGATAGCCCAGGGCCGACGGTGACCGATGCCCAGGCTCCATTTACGCCAGACGCATGTGGTCTCCTTTGTGGATCTGCCAACACCGCTGACTCCAAGGCTTGATTTAATCTGTATGCATCTATATTGATTCGTATGCATCCGATGTTCAAGCTTGTACATACACGTGTGCTCTGATCCGTGGGGATGAATATATTGATTTGACTTGCATCCATCTTTGTGTATTTGTTTCAACGATTGGTGATTGTTTAATTTTTTTGGACGAACTTTGGCAGGTCGGTCGAACTAACCGAGCCCGAATTTCCTCGGTCTCCATGATCCAAAGTTCGGTTCGGTCTAACCGAACGCCCACAGGACGGCAACAACCTGATTCGATTTTTCATTTTGCCCTTCGTATGTTCTTGTTTTTTTCCCCTCTGTTTCATGGTGCGGCCGCAAACTCGACTACGATTTGGGGTTGGCACAAGAATCGCGCAGTGGAGTCCCCTCCGGACTCGGGGTCATAGGCCTTGTTTAGTTCCCAAAAGTGTCCAAAAATCAACTCCCAAATACACTATGAAAAAGAAGATTTCTCATCACATCAAAATGTCATAACATGTATGGAGTACTAAATGTAGATGAAATTAAAAACTAATTGCATAGTTTTGTTGTACTCTGCGAGACGAACATTTTGAGCCTATTAATCAATTTTTGGACAATTTTTCGCACATACAAACGAAAATGCTACAGTGATGCAATGATTACGAAGAGACATCTACCTCCCAAATTCACCCTCCCAAATTTGCATAGAGGAAGGAATTGGTCATGTCCGGACTTATCAGAAAATCACACGGATACGAAGAGGACGAAACACCGTTCGGTCAATGCGATGTTGTAAGCATAACACGTGCTGACGTCAGCGACGTACCGCAGAAACGTGCTGACGTCAGCGACGTACCGTAGAAATAATCCTTGCTTTATAATTAGGTAGAGATTAAAAAGAGATAACCGTACAATTCCTGTGGAGGTAATTAGGAAGTCTAGAGGGGAAAATTATAGAAAGGTCCAGGGTCTGGGTTATGTCGAATTATGGAGAACAGTATTCTCAATCTAAAACTAACAGTTATGGAACTGTACGTAAAATTAGGTGTAATCGTAAAATCTATGTTTTGTAATTTAAACTTTTGCTTCTACGTGATTACATAATCTATATTGCCTATATATGTAGCACATGTTTCCCAGGCATAAGGGGCATGTAAACAGTTCGAACAAGTATGAAGGTTCCAACCAAAGTAAGGACTCACTACCAGAAATAAGTTGCTTTGGCACCGGTTGGGTGCATTCTTCAAAAAATGTGTTGCTGTGGGGATTCGAACTCAGGACCTCTTGGCTCGTGCATAACCACCTAACCATCTCACCTATGCAGCATATGTGATGGAATAGAAGATGCTTTCCTTTTGTAGTAGCATATGACACCCCTTCGTATTTACCAACCGGTGCTAAAGGATCCCAAGGTCACCCAAATGTTGGACCCGGTGCTAATACACCTTTAGCACCGGGTCCAAAATGTGCCGAGGCATTTGAGGGGTGCGGATGTTGAATTTTCTGTTAGTGACTGCACACACAACTAAAGTTATACACAAGTTTACCTTATCATACTTACAACACGAGCCCACATTGATTTTCATGTTACCTCATTCTAATGGGATTGTTCTAGCAATTATATTTTTTATAATTATTGTTACTGTGTGTAGACTTTTATTAGACATTCCTGCACTAATGGGGATAGCTTACCGGAGAGTTTAACCCAACCCAATACCAAGAATTATCCAATGTCACTCTCTCCAATCTCAGGAAAAGCTTAAATAGTTCAAAAACCAATTAATTCCAAGGTCTACTACTCTAGTGTTTCACATGGTATATATCGCTGATTTATGCCCCCATATATTGCTTGTTTCGGTGGAATAATATAAGACCTAAAACCTATACTGTATATCAGTCCAAAATCCAAGATGTTTTCCCGTTTTGCAAAATAAGTGTAATTTGTCAAGCCATGTGCGTATCTCAAATTCAAGTTAGGAGTAAAAATGATCTTACGTATAAATGAATGGTTGTTCCCCACAGCTCTAGCTGAAATTAAAGCACCGAATCACTCTTCCTTTCGGATCCCTGGCCCTAAAAGACCCGTTGAGATCGATCCCCTGGAGCTACGCTTCCCATTCGAGCTGAAAATAGGAGACCCATTGCGTCTTACGCTATCACTACTAAAAAACATCACAAATGACTTTTCGGACGAACATATTGTTGGGATTGGTGGCTTTTGAAGTGTTTATAAGGTATGTCTGACTATATATAATGACTCCATGCTACAACCTGAGTATATAATTGATGTTGACCAACTTGAACCATACAACTAAAACCATTATACTATATTTATACACTGCTTTCACAGGGAGTGCTCGGAGATGAGTTTGTTGCTGTGAAGAGGCTCTACTCATTTCATGCAATTGAAGACGAACCGTTTCAATGCGAGGTTGATTGTCTCATGAGGATTAGGCACAGTAATATAGTATGGTTTGTTGGTTACTGTGCTGAAACATCTATGAATGTGACATCTATGAATCTTTTTGTGAATTCACGAGAAAAGTTGCTTTGCTTTGAGTATTTACGCAATGGAAGCCTTCGCAGTCATCTTACTGGTATAATTATGGTTAATATGTACATGCATTTGATCCATTAATTATGATGTTCTTTCTGAGTAATGAATAATTTTGCAATTTATACTACAAGGCTATCACTACAAGAAAACTCAACATCCGCACCCCTTAAATGCCTCGGTACATTTTGGACCCGGTGCTAAAGGTGTATTAGCACCGGGTCCAACGTTTGGGTGACCTCGGGAACCCTTTAGCACCGGGTTGTAACACCAACCGGTGCTAAAGGCCTTTTAGCACCGGTTGGTAAATATGACCCGGTGCTAAAGGGGGTGCCACGTGCTACTACAAAAGGAAAGCATCTTCTATTCCATCACAGGTGTTGCGTAGGTGAGATGGTTAGGTGGGTACACGCGAGGCAAGAGATCCTGAGTTCGAATCCCCGCAGCATCGCATATATTTTTTGAAGAATAGACACCTTTAGCACCGGTTATTTGGCCCGGTGCTAAAGGTGCCACCCTTTAGCCTCGGAAAGACAGCACCGGTTGGGATACCCGGTGCTAAATCCGGTTCCCAACCGGTGCCAAAGCCACTTATTCTGGTAGTGTATGGTGTTTTATTTACTTGTTGTACAGCCGGACCTTGTGTGCTTCAATGGCAGATTTGTTACCAAATAATCAAAGGTATTTGCCTGGGTTTGCACTATCTGCATGAGAGGCACATAATTCATCTGGATCTCAAACCAGCTAACGTACTGCTCGATGAAAGCATGGTGCCGAAAATTGCGGATTTTGTTTTGTCAAGGCTCTTGGGTGAAGAAAAAAGCCGCACAGTCACTCAAAGAAATCAAGGAACATGGTTAGTTAGAGCTTTATTGCTTATCTTTCCAAAAGAGTTTTACTGTGGATCCGCTTTCTTTTGGTTATTGGTTTTCAACTTGAGATTGTCGCTGCCCATGGATGCAGGAGATACATGGCACCCGAACAATTATTTGATGGAGAGGTCACAGTCAAGTCAGATATATACAGCTTGGGTTTGATAATCAGAGAGATTGTGATGGGTCGTAATAATGAAGGATCGACGACAGAAAATGTATTCAAGAAGAAATAATAATGAGTATCTATTAGATTGCTTGCTTAACAATACTTGTTTAATATTTTGCTAATGAATTGCATTGCTGGTCAGGTAGTGGATAGCTGGAGGCGTAGGTTGGAACATGATTCATCAAATATGAGGCAGACGCCAATCGAAATGCGCTATCGGCAAATAATACAAGCGTGCATAGAGATAACTGAGACATGCATAGAGCTTAAACCAGATAAGAGGCCAACTACAGGAGATATCCTTCGTCGGCTTGAGAAAGAGGAAGCAGGGGACTGGTGTATCGTCGCAGCTACTCCAGCTGTAGAGTGGGTATGTATATGCATACTATCATGTCGCTTGAACAGTAGACTGCATTCACAGATTTGCCAACGGGTACATCCAAAAAGCTCTGTGAGATGAGGACTGAAAGTTACTATGAGCGTGCCCTAATGTTCTGCTGAACATAAGCAGTTTCCCTTATATACAAATAGATTGATAATGTGCAATCAGCAAACCCTCGAGTAATGGGTTACGCAAAAACAAATTGCCATTTACTTATTTTAGATGGTAGAGGTAATCGCTCAAAGAGCTTTTTTATCTTCTTTTAAATGTGTACACCATGACTTGAATCATGGTAGATCACCAGGTGAACTAGTGCACCCCACAACTTAACCCTACCACCACACTACACTAAGGCGCTTTCACATTGTCATTTACTTCGAATGGTTTTGTGATCAGCTTTTATTTTGCTTCTGTTGCAGATAAGCTCGCTCTCCAGGTTGATGCAGAACATGAAGTTGATGGTTGTAACTTTATCCCAACGGACATCATCAACAGTAGAAGAAAGAAGTGGTGGAGATGAGGAGGATCTGGTACAAACCTCCAAATTATTTTTTCTAGACAATTTCTTCAAATTATTTAGAGTAAAATACACCAGCGGTCCTCGAACTTGTCCCGAGGTGTCATCTAGGTCCCCGAACTCTCAAAATCCATATTTGAGTCCCTAAACTTGCTAAACCGTGTCATCTAGGTCCAAAGTTCTAAAAATACCCCTATGTTATTGATGTTTGTCCATCTCTTGATCTATAATTATCGATATGGTACAATCAAATAAAGTTATTTAATTATTGTGATGGAAATAACCGATTTAGTTAGAGAAATAGTATAAAATTTTATGCTTAATTGGCAGCCATGCCATCATGCATAGGGGTATTTTTGGAACTTTGGACCTAGATGACACAGTTTAGCAAGTTCAGGGACCCAAATATGCATTTTGAGAGTTCGGGGACCTAGATGACACCTCGGGACAAGTTTAAGGACCGCCGGTGTATTTTACTCAATTATTTATTATCGTCTATCATTTTAATTTATTTTGGTTGTCTTATACTCGTGAGGTCGTGCTTACTACGCTTGGTCCCTGGGGTGGAAATGCCGGGAAGGCTCACACAATTAAGGGGCCATCTTACCGTTTAGAAAGCGTAACAATTTGGAGTGCTGATGTTGTAGATGCGCTTGCATTCTCATACAGTGAACTTAACGGGAAGAAGCACAATGTAGGTCCATGGGGCGGTCCTGGTGGGATTGCCGATAGGGTGAGCTATTGAATCTTCCGCATTTTGGCAAAAAACTTTTTTCTCACGTGAAGGCAAAGATGGATGACAATATTATCTTAAAAAAGCAGTATTTATCTCGTTGTACAAATAGCTAGATAACTTCAAAAATGGTGTTTCATTTGTGCAGATTCAGTTTGGCCCTTCAGAAGTTTTGCTGGAAATCTCTGGAACAACTGGTTCATATGTATGTGCAGCTGTTGATGTAGTAACGTCAGTTAAGCTGGTCACGAATGCTGGTAGCTATGGACCTTTTGGCTCAGGAGGAGGAACATCTTTCAAGTCTTCAGTGCAAGACGATGGCATCATTGTTTGCTTCTTTGGACGTGCGGCGACTTTTTTCCATGCGATCGGTGTCTACACGAATCACAGCACTCCCACCATTTCTTTCAGCAGACATGTCCAAGGGGAGAAGGAAAGTGATCGGATGATGGAAGAAAATTTTGACCTGGAAACGATCGAGGAAGGAGACAGAGAAGAGGATCATAATGTATTTTTTTAATTGAATACACACTTGTAGTTTGTTTATCATTTCTCGTAAATGTTTATTAATTTGGTCCGACTAATATTTAAGCTAGCCTACCCCAACTAGCTTGGGACAAAAGGCTATGTTGTTGTTGTTGTACCCTTAGGCGCCTTCAAAGACTGGACCTTGGGGTGGAAACGGAGGGATGCCTCACGACATGAAGGTGGTACCCCACCGTATGGAAAGCATGACAGTATGCAGTGATGCAGTAGTCAATTCACTTGCATTTTCATACAATGACCGTAATGGGAAACAGCAGATGTTAGGTCCTTGGGGAAGTCCTAGTGGAAGCTCTTTTACAGTGAGTGAAAAAAAAACTTTAAATAAAATATTTTCCTTTTTTTTCCATCCGACTCTGCATTTAGTCAAGTGGCAAATTCAATTTTCTTTTCTCCCTCATTGTTTTCTCATTTTCCACAACGCTCATTGTTTTCTTATTAATTATTAATTATTTCCTTGTGAATCCTTTCTCAGAAAGGAAGCGGAAATGTACCAAACCTGACAATTAACCGATGTGCTCCTCTTTCAGATTCGTCTGGGAGCCTTTGAGCATCTGAAGGGAATCGTCGGAACATTTGGTCCATTTGATTCAGCAGGCAACGTTATAACATCACTTACGTTTACCACGAACAATCGAATATATGGACCATTTGGACAAGGAGGGGAAATTGAGTTCACGGTTCCAGTGGAGAATCATGGCAGCGTCGTTGGCTTCTTTGGACGCTGCCGGGACTTATCTTGACGCACTTGGGGTCTACATCCGAACATACTGACTAATAATAAGGATAGTTGTTCAAATACTGAGGATTATGTTGTAATGCATGATTTTCATACCTGCCCGGGAGGGGAAGCGGGTGAGGGGCAGCCCTCGTCCATACGATAGGGACAGATAGCTCAGTTCGAGAGGGAGCGAGTTCCCAATTCTTTTTGTATGTATATATATTTCAGGAATGGGATTGAAGAAAATATTGATTTAGTGGATACCTCCCTCGATCTGTGGGATAGGGAAGACTGGATTAGAGAAATACGAATGAAAGAATTCATTGTAAAAACGACAATCTTGAGCGTAGTAGGCATACCAAGCAAGCTCTCTCGCTGCATGTCTCCGTCGACTGATTATACCATTGAAACTTATAGCCGCCATGAAAATTATTACAGCCACTAAGCCACCACACCTTCAGTGCTGTTGTTTTTATTCCTTGTATCCACCCAAGTCGTCACGAGTTTAGTTAATTCACTAGAAACCCAGGCTCGGCATGGCCGCGCCCTTCGTGGAGCAGACCAGTTTTGTTTTTTTAGTCTGGAGCAGGCCAGTTTAGTGGTGCATCAGTGAAGTTATTGGTTATGTTTATTCAAGCCACCGTGCAAGATCATCAAAGAAGAAATATTTAATGTATGCAAGTACAATTATTTTATTCATGACTTATTTTATCATCACATATATTTTACGTGTGACTTTATTTTGTATAATTTAACTAATTTTTAAAATAAGACGAATTATCAAACATTAAGGAGTAGTAATTTGGTACATATGCAGTAGTAATAATGTACATAGCTTTGTTTTGTTGCAGTGTTGCACCGTTGAAGTCAACAGGTAAGCTTGAATAGTTTACGAGTCCTCACTAATCGCAATCATGCTATACTTAGTGCTAACCTTGTGCAGGCAATATCACAGACATATTATGTGCAAGAGTGGAGGACAAATCTGATTATCCACCAACACATTGTGAAAGTTTTTCTCGAGGAACTAATTTATTTTCGAGGAACCACATTGTGAAAGTAAATCTTAGATCGGTGTGAGTCATTATTATGGATTTTGTCAAGGTAATTATATTGAAAATGTAACTTATCCGTTCGTACTCTAATTGGAGCTATGCGTATCACATATATGCATGTGTCCTGGTGTTTCATTGCTTTTAGTTGTGCATGTCTTTCTTTTAAATGGCTATTTGTTACATTGTATCGAGTGAGGTCAAAATAACTCCAAATGGAGCACTACTAGATAGGTACATTTTTAGATTTTTTGGTAAAATTTTCATATTTTTATGATTTAAATAAATTAGCTACGACTTTTATATTGAATCAGATTTTTTTTGTAAAGTTGAAAACCACCTTTGAAACCACTCAAAGGACCAAATTTGTCTGGTTTGAATAGTTGAATGGTTCTTACAACCCTGTTTTGTAGTTAAATATTGAAAATCAGACTATCATACTAATTGGAGGGTGTAAACTGGACATTTCCCTTTGGAAAATTAGGGATCCAAACTTCGGCTAAAGAGGGAGTAAATGATTTTTTCCTAATTGTATGCAACATAGGACATTTTGTTATCATCACAAGTAATGAAAGAAGAAAAATAAAAAAAGTCTGTTAATGGAGAAATAGTTTGGAAACGAAAACCAACTTTAAAAGCCCACCCCTATATTTTTGGGTCAAAAGTGTGTTTGTAGCCACCACAGATATCATGGAATTGTCCCTAGGCTTCCACAAACGCTCCGCATCCAAAATATGCTTGTGGTCAGCTCCTTATGTGAAACAAGCTCGTATATGTATAATATTTCTCTTACACTTTTATTGTTGTTTTGTGTAAGAGAGTTTACCTGAAGATACTATGTTTGGAATGACAAAGGTCATAGAATGACACGGACCTATTTGATAAGTCAGGTGAGACTAATTCCACTAGCATAGGATACATGGGCAAAGAATAGGACAAAAGTGTAACACTAACATGAGGGGTTATTACAAAAAAAAATCAAATTTCAAGTAGATGGAATTCAAGACCCAGTTCCTTGGCTCTGCAATTCGGTCCGTATTACTTTTGGCAATGAGTTGGCATGAATTCTTACGTGCGCCTGAACTCAGCATTAGCAACTTGCGAGAGGCGATGATCTGTGCATGATGTTTGCAGTTGCAGCCGTCACTACTCAAGTACTCGAATCGAGGTCGACAACAGTTGACACCTGCAAAACCCTAAACGACATGGAAAGTACGCATACATAAGTGGCGCCGGAAATACCAATAATTGAGCTGAGTCACCCTCAAACAAAAAATTGAGCTTAGTCCTAACAAATTAATCGACAGGTGTGGATCGGATAGTGTTGACGCCTTGAACCAACGAATCTTCTTGCACTACTGGTCGCTTGATGGCTACGTGCTGACTGCTAGGTAGACTGTCACGTTCACATGGGTGTAGCACATATGATATTCAAGGAGACAACTTACCTCTTAAAAGATTATATATGATGAATTAATTTGATGTCAGACAAGATTGCTGCAGACCAACCGTTTAAACAAAACAAAGGTATATAAAAGTGTTGCTTCCGTCCCGATCTATATGCCATTTTATTCATTTTAAATTCATAAGTTTTATTATATAGTCAAAACGGTCTACAATTCAGATAGACGTACACGACTAGAAATGATCGCATTAATGTACAAATTTTAAACACTACGAAGTACAATTGTGGACTGAGAAAGTATCACTACGGAAAACTATAGATTTACCGAGTGCCATGGATACTCGACAAAAACCCAAAAACACTGCAAACCCTTGGCCGAGTGTAGCACTCAGCAGACAGCACTCGGTAAAGAGAGACTCGGCATAGAGCCCTTTGTCGAGTGTCTTTTGTAGGACACTCGGCAAAGGATTCGCCGAGTGCCAAAACCAACACTCGAGAAACTTTTTTTAAAAAAAAACTCGAAAACCGGGAGCCGCGACGCTTGACCGCGCCGTAGCGCTGCCCGTCACGCCGCCCCGGCCACGCGCCGCGACGCCACCGCCGCATGCTCCCGAGCCGGCCTATTGGGTGCGCAGGAGCTGAGAGGGAGATAGAGACAAAAGAGAGATGAGAGAGAGGTGGAAGAGAGATTTTTTATTTGCATGGGAGAGAGAGGGATCCGTGTGCTCATATTTGGACTAATATGAGGCCACAATTTTGAAGCGTGGATCGCTGACGTGGCTGACTTGTGTTTTCTCAATGCGCTCGTAATGAAAGTTTCGATAGCTAAACAATTTCAGATGAATAACTTGTCAACTATGAATTTTAGATCGTTTCGAGACCTACAACTTTGATATACAACATATTTACATCCGAGGTCATTGCAAAAGTTTAAAAATTCAATATTTCAAATTCAGATTAAACAATCTTAAATTAAAAGTTGTCAACTATAAAGTTTTAGATTTTGTGGATTTGTACAATTTTGGTATATAACTTTATTTACATTTGAGGTCATTTAAAAATTTGAAATTTGAAATTTTCAAATTTGATGACTTATAATAATATTTTGAGATATTGAACAATTTCAAATAAAATAGTTGTCAACTATAAAGTTTTATATTTTGTCAAAGTGTACGACTTTAGTATATTTTTTCATATGAGATCGTATAAAAATTAGTTCTTATTCAAATAATATATCCACTAACTCTCTCACATATAATCACACATATACTTCTTGTAAGATGTTTTGATTTTGTAAACATCGTTAGGACAAAACGTGTGAAATCTTCTCAACTTTTTACCCCAACCTCCACATGTGATACCATCACACCTTGGCAAATCTCATGATTTTTATATTTAATTTGCTTTTTTAGAATTTTAAACTTATTTGGACACATGTTAGTGATCGTATTTCTAGACATAAAATGTTCGAAGTTTCTTTTCATTTCATGGATAAGGCCCCAAACTGGGCTAAATAACATGAATATAATTTTTTTACTTATTGTATTCTATTATTTTAATCACTTGCATTTCAAATATGACCTTATTTGAAAAATTACTTGAAATATAATTAATTAATGAAAGCAAACAAGTATAAAATTGTGCCAAATTTTAGCATGGAGCAATACATGTTGTATGTAGAGAGTAGGAAAAGTTTTGAGGCTAGAAGAGAAAAAACTTAAATCTTTACCGAGTGTCAAGGAAAAACACTCGACAAACTGCCATCCTTGCCGAGTGTAAAAAAAAATACACTTGTCAAAGAGCGATTTGCCGAGTGCCTAGAAAAAACACTCGGCAAACTTTCAGAGTGTTTTTTTTGGCACTCGGCAAACAATTTGCCCATTGTTTTTTCTTTTACATTCGGTAAAGACCTTGTTTGCCGAGTGCCCGAAAAAATACACTCGGTAAAGATTAGGGGGATAAAGTTAGGATTTTCGGTAGTGTATATGTACGGAGTATATATACTTCCTATCCACTCATGACCGGTCCCCACAATATACAGATGAAGACTTTTGGATTCGTAATAAGACAGAAACGGAGCAACTTGCACTTTGTTTGAATGGTTCAAATGTGTGGTTGTAACAGAACTCTAGCCATATGTTTGTAGAATGAAGCTCTGCAGACTGACGTGTGGGCCCCACTGGCACCATGGCCCATACATCAGTGACAGCGAGTCCCACTGCAGAGGATTTGCTTCCCTTGGATAGATGCATGATGCACATCGATCTCTGCACCTGTTTCGTCTAGCCACAGCGAGCTGCACATGCACAGTGCTCACATCTCAACAACCTCGATCACAAACTGTGAAATGATTAACTGACACAGCTAGAAAACATACAGATGAACTGGCAGTCTGACACAACTAGAAAACTAGGAAGCTGGGCCGCATGCATTATATATAGTACTTGCTCCGGAGCAGTAGCAGCATGCAGCAGCAGGGCAAAGCTTGATGCTTGGAGATGGAGGCTGCGGCGATCACCGCGCTCCTTCAGAGGCTTGCCGTGCAGCTTGCCGCGCTGCTCACCAGCGAGTACAAGCTGCACAGCGGCGTCAGGGCCGCGGTGGCCGACCTCGAGGACGAGCTCACGAGCATCCTGGCCGCCCTCGAGGCGGCGGCGCTGCCCGCCGGCAACGCCGGCGACGAGCCCGCCTGGGCGAGGAAGTCAAGCTTTGCCCTGCTGCTGCATCGCCGCCGAGATCGAGCGCATAAGGAGAGAGGTCAGCGCGGTGACCGACCGGCGGCGGAGGTTCTCGATAACCCCAGACGCGCGGTCGCCGCGGTCTCCGCCGGCTAGCCCGCAGCTGGACCCCCGCCTGCACCTGCTCTACGAGAACGCGGCGAGGCTCGTCGGCATGGAGAGGTCGACGGAGAAGCTGAGCCGGCTGCTGTCGCCGGAAGGCGACTGCGGCGGCGAGGATGTTCGGCCGAGCAAGGCGGCGGCGCTGAGGGTGGTGGCCGTGCACGGCGCCGGAGGGATCGGCAAGACGACTCTGGCGAGGGCGGTGTACGAGAAACTCCGGGGCAACTTCGACTGCGGAGCCTTCGTTCAGGTGTCTCAGGAGCCCGACATCAAGAGCGTCCTCGGAAGCATACTCCGGCAGGTGAGCCAAGGCAGCGGCGAGAACTATGAAACATGGCGTAAGGAAGAAATCATCCAAACAATCAGAGACGCGCTCGAGGATCAGAGGTAACCAGTACCACGCGATCTCTGTACCAAATTTATTTGTTATGCAAAATTTATTGTGTTAAGTCTACTGCACGCCCATCACGCTCCCGTAGCACCACGCGACCCTTCTTCCCGGCACCTCTCTGTCGGAGAAGGGAAGGCGCCGCCGGGTTAATAGCCCGGGGTTAGGGAGGTCCGGGTTGCTGGGAGAGGGGCGGATATAGAAGGCTGCCGGCCAGGGTGCTGGAGAACCCCCAGTGCTAGAGCGACAGCGAAGGAGACACGATGGGGCCGGCGAATTAGCGTGGCGGCTGCGGAGTCGGTAGGGCCCTGCTGTAGCCGGCGGAGGAGGAGGCGATGGGTGTGGAGTAGGCAGCGGACGATACCGCCGGTCAGTGGGTTAGTGCGGCAGAGGTGGTGGGTTGGGGCGGTTGTGGCGGGGGCACGAGGAAGAAGGCATGGTGGGTCGCGCGCTTCTCTTCCACGCGATCGGTCGCGCGTTAGCCTCATCTTTATTATTTTATTGTTACTATAACTAGCAAAGGCACATGTGCCCATGCACATGTATAAAATAAATCAAACATAATTAAAATATAGTTGCAATGCCCGCGCGGCACGCGTGCTAAACTCTCTTGTATACATTTGTGTCAACTCATGTGCCACGCACGTTTATTGATGACATGTAGGTACTAAAACAGTGTCATTTTAGTGGACAATAAGTGGACCATAGTAAACAGACCAGCCGTGCGAAGCGCTTTTAAAAATAATTTATATTCGCTCTCTCATGTATAGAGAGCTTTATGTATTCTCAAAACTCAATAGTTGGCATTTATTTATATGAAGAAAAACTCTCTGATTTATTGTCTATTAGTAATACGGGATAATTGTGTATAGACGTGGGTATAAATGTGGGTTTATTTAGGTGGATCCTATTTTATTAGGTGAAAAAAGACGAGCGGGAAAACAACTAAAAGTGCCAGGAACATGCAAAAATTTTGATGCTTTCTAGTTTTTCCCTCCCACCAAAGCCCGACAGGTGGGTCCTCTGTGGGAGGGTGGGGGTGGGTTTTTTGGTGGGAGGTGTTTTTAATTCTCTAGGATCCTTTTAGTATGAAGAAAAAGTCTCTGATTTATTGTCTATTAGTAATACGGGATAATTATGTATAGACGTGGGTATAATTGTGGGTTTATTTAGGTGGGTCCTCTTTTGGGTAAAAAGACGAGCGGGGAAACAACTAAAAGTGCCGGGAACATGCAAAAATTTTGATGCTTTCTACTTTTTCCCTTCCACCAAAGCCCGACAGGTGGGTCCTCTATGAGAAGGTGGGGGTGGGTTTTTTTGTGGAGGTGTTTCTCTAGGATTCTTTTAGTATAATACGGGATAATTATGTATAGACGTGGGTATAAATGTGGGTTTATTTAGGTGGGTCCTTTTTTGGTGAAAAAAGACGAGCGGGGAAACAACTAAAAGTGCCGGGAACATGCAAAAATTTTGATGCTTTCTAGTTTTTTCCTTCCACCAAAGCCTGACAGGTGGGTCCTCTATGAGAGGGTGGGGTGGGTTTTTCTTGGGAGGTGTTTTCAATTCTCTAGGATCCTTTTAGTATATAGATAGATAGATATCGGCTGTTGAGTTTTTTACAACGTCATCTTATTCAAAAGAATTATATGGTTACTATTCATTTTGTTTATAACTGATTTTATCATTAAAAATGGTATTTTAAGGCTGATTTATTTTTTAAAAAGTTTTGGACTTTTTGAGTAAGATGAATGTTCAAAAATTAGGACAAGAAATTAAGGTGAATAGTATTTTAGATCCAAGACAATAGTTTGTTTGTACCGAAGTCGGGAGGGGAAGCTCCTACCTATTTTTTATATTTTTTATTCCAAACCTAATTATTCACTCCTACAGGGAGTCGAACTTGGATCTGCTGGGTGCTACTCGGGTTCTCTAACTACCAGGCTAGATGCCCTTTCACGATCAAAGACAATAGTTAACGACACATCCTCTCAAGTTTTTAGTTTACACTGTTCCCGTGCTTTTCTAACACAAAGGCCACACCAGTGTGTGCATCCACACCGGTAGCATTGTTTATTTAAATAAGCATTTTCAGTATGAATGAGAAAATAACCACTTTACCTATGATCTCCGTATAACATAGTATAGTGTTAAGAAAATATACCATTCACTAAGAGTCTAGAAATTACTGCATTAATCAAAAAATAATATATATATATATATCCACTTAATGATTATCTATTGGTCTAGATTAAATAATCTATGTCAAAACAAATAATAACTAAATAAAATCTCAATTCTTTGGATAAAGAGAATATATGTGAAAAAGATCTCCAACACCAAAACCAAGGTGAATCGATTTTTTTTTGTTATCATGCTCACTTTGGTTCTGATATGATTTTGGAGCCATCCCTCCGAAAGCAAATCTATCTATATTATAAAGAGAATAACTTTTGAAAATACGTCTCACCAGGATTAGGACCACCCCACCTCACAGAGGACCCACCTGTCATGACAAAACGTTGACAAAAGGGAGGAGACCTATTTTGTCGATGTTGTAAAGTGTTTTTCCCCTCGAAACCCAAAACTTTTTTCACCTAAAAAAGAACCCACCTAAATATACCCACATTTGTACCCACGTTTTACATAATTATTCCGTATTGCTAATATACCAATAAATTGGAGAGTTTTTCTCCATATAAATAAATGTCAACTATTGAGTTTTGAAAATACATAAAGCTCTCTATACACGAGAAAGTGAATATAAAGTATTTTTAAAAGCGCTTCGCACGGCGTGGCACATGAGTTGAGATAAATGTGTAGAAGAGAGTTTAGCACGCGCGTGCGGTGCGTGCATTGCAATAGTAAAGGTCTAAAGCGCCCATAGGTACCCTTTATGTCTTTCCCCCACCCCTGAGATTGGAATGCATAACAACACGTACTGTCAGAACACGTGAGGATACTTATTTGATCTTTCCCATCTACTCTTATCTCGCACATCTCTAAAACTCTTTATTGCTAATGTCTTTCCCCTCACCCCGGCCCCCTCTCTTTCTTATGATGGAAATTAATTGGTGATTTGAGAGATGAGGGAAAGAATCGATGAGATTCCTCTCCATTCCAATTAGCACCTCATTTTCCTCTTCTTCTCTTCCATCCCTCCCTTTTGATCTGTCATTGTAATATCCATAGTGTGGGATATACATACCCGGGTACCCTCGTGATAGAAGATCGAGTCATATTAGAACTACTCGTGTACTCCTACTAGGACTAGGACTCTCAAATTGTAACCGACTAGGAGACTAGCCATATAACCTTGCTCCTAGGATGTATAAAGGAGGGCAGGGGTCCCTAGTTCGGTAGACTACAACTCAAGCCTAACCGGCAATACAACCACACGTGCAATACACTCAAGCACACAAGACGTAGGGTATTAGCTACTCGCAGCCCGAACATGTCTAATTGTTGGTGTCGCTCGTGTACTATCGTTCCTAAAACTAGGTGAGACCCACGAATCTACTCTCTGGAGTACCCCAGGCAGACGTTCTCGACATAATTCGTCGACACATAGATAAACAATATTTGGACTAAGAAGCTGTGAAGAAGTGCACTGCGATACACACTGTTCTCAGCATGCAGCACATCGCCTCAGGTGCCATCTCGTGCTCACCTTCTACTCGGCCTCGCCGCAACCTCCATCCTGACTACTAGTGAATCCATATTTTTGTATGTGAAGATGTGAGTTCTTTTCCATGCCATATCTCACCTTGCATATAATACGATAGTGAATACTACATATGGCCGGTCAGCCTTGAATCTCATCACATCCATGTGACAGCTATCAATATGGAGGGATAGTGTGTAACACTGAGATTTCCTAAACCCATAGGATACCAAACATCATTAAGAAAATACAAGTATAATTTTTTGGAAATTTCGGCCGAGTCTCCCCTATAAAATTGAACATACATGTAACGTGCAAGTCATATACCAAATCACAATAGTGTGTATCATATAATTGATAAAGAAGCATAACAAGGCATCCCATAAACAAATGAAGATGACCCATCCAACCATGAGACCATCACATCGATGACAAGAGTTACAGCAACCAAACTTAACCAATTTCAGTCAAGGGACTATTTGAGATGAACTAAGCATATGCAAACTAAATGTGTGAGTGCTATGAAAGAATGCCACCTCCACTTCTTATGCATGCTGCAATCATTTGGTATCTTAAAACTAAATAAACATAATGTTGAGTGAAAACACTTAGGAAATACAATCATACCCGGAATAACATGTACTCCCTCCGTCCCAAAATATAAGGTCCTGAAGCATTCAAACTCAAAAAATAATAGGAAAGAGAAATGACCTCTATACCCCTCATTTTACACTACCCACCAACTCTCCACCTACCCACCAACCCCAAATAGTTTTGTCCTATTCCTCCAGAACGTTATATTTTGGTACAAAATTTGAACCTCCAGGTTCTTATATAATAGGACGGAGGGAGCAGTAACAATGAACTGAACAGAGAACGGATGAATATGAAATAGTAGTTTTTGCCCGAACGGAGAACACTTGAACACACCCTTAGTAAGTGGGCCGACATATATTAATTAATACTAACCCTTTCTAAAAAAACAATAAATTCGTTCAGTAAAGCATTAACTTGCACCATCATAAAAAATGAAAAAATATATATATATTGCAAAATCTATATGAAGATCGAAAAATTAACCTCCTCTATCCATTAATAAAAGTGAGCCAGAGTACCTCTCTGATACCCCATCAAATACAACCAGGACCTCTGAAAAATCATTGAAACAACGATTAGCATTCATGAATCATGACCATCACTTTGTGCTTTTGAATTTGATGGATAATCCAGTATATATAGTTATTATCTACTTATAAAAACTCAACTATGAACTTAGTGATGCAACTATACAGTAACTATACAATATGTCAGCAAACAGGAAGCCAACTCGATGTAACTTTTAATCCGTCTCTAATCTTTGTAATTCACAAAACTAATAGCCATCAAAACATACAGTGATCTGCATTGTTCAGAAAAAATTAGCTTCAATACGTAACTTGCCACTTCTCAATATGTTCTAGCATACCAATGTCCTCTAAATCTGAGATTTACTACTCCTTACACAGGCTGGACTTTAATGGCTAATAAAGCGTCCACAACATCATCGACTTCTAGCCACTACATCAACAAAAATATAATTAATCAACTTTATTGAGATATAATGACACTATAGTTTCAAGTAACAAGATTACAGAAAATAAGCACGCTTGTTGGGCATCATCAAAAAAGAACGGAAAATGGTACCTTCTATGAAATTCACAGAGGGGTCTTCTAAGCCCTGAATGCATGTATACCAAAGAATTGTGTATATTCAAAGAATTAGAGAAGGCTGGAAGAGATTAATGACACAATGAACATGCTAGTCTGCATATGCATCCATCATTTTTAAAAATTCATATTCTAAGGGACTGAGAATCTCTTTCATTTGTCTGGCTTCTCTTTACTGTCCCCTCTCCTCTTCTTTCTGTTGCCTGCACGTGTCGATGGCATCTCATTGGCATGCGATAGAAAGATATCAACAACATATCAATGGCACCGGGTAGAAAATTGGCAAAGGAGAATATCAGCTACGAGCCTACAACATACTCCCTCTGTCCCAAAATTTAAGGTCCTGGACCATTCAAACTCAAAAATTAACAGAGAGGAGAAATGACCTCTATACCCCTCATTTTACACTACCCACCAACTCTCCACCTACCCACCAACCCCAAATAGTTTTGTCCTATTCCTCCAGAACGTTATATTTTGGTACAAAATTTGAACCTCCAGGTTCTTATATAATAGGACGGAGGGAGCAGTAACAATGAACTGAACAGAGAACGGATGAATATGAAATAGTAGTTTTTGCCCGAACGGAGAACACTTGAACACACCCTTAGTAAGTGGGCCGACATATATTAATTAATTTAATATTTACTGGTAAATATGAAGCCTATTCTATTATAGCGCCTATATTTATCACGCTCAATTAAAAAATAGAAATATCTCCACCATTGATATCAGTGTGATCATGTCATAACGGTAATATTATAATACAAGAGTAAAGTAGAAAACTAAAGTATTATTTGCTTCATAACACCCACCTGTGGTTACGAAAAAGGAAAATTGTTTTTTATTATCCAACTTTAATCCAGATATAACGAAAGAACGCTTTATGTGGTACGGTTAGGATGAATTCCAATTTAACGAAATTTATTTTCTGCTTAATGTTTTATACTTTATGATCTTTAATCTAGGTAATGTTGTTCTTCCACACTGACAGGTACTTCATTGTTATCGATGATGTATGGAATGAATCAGTATGGAAATGCTTAAATTGTGCACTAGTTCAGAACACACGTGGCAGTAAAGTAATCACAACAACTCGGAATTTTGATATTGCTAAACTATGTCTCTCTCCTGGCTGTGTTGATGCTATCACACATGAAGTTTGCCATCTTTCGAGTACTGACGCCAGAAATCTTTTCAATAACAAAGTATTTGGTGAAGGCGGATGCCCGTCTGAATTTATTCACATACCTGATCAACTTTTAAGAAAATGTGCCGGGTTACCGTTAGCTATCATTACAATAGCTAGTGTACTCACAAACAAACATACAATGGAAGAGTGGTCCAGTTTGTACAATTCTATTAATGCTGAACATAATCCTCATTTGGACGACATGAAGCGGATTTTCTCTCTCAGCTACAACGATCTGCCTTCAAAGCTAAAGCCTTGCTTGTTATATTTAAGTTTATATCCAGAGGATTACACGATTCAGAAAGATGACTTGATATGGAGATGGATAGGTGAAGGCCTTGTCCATGCACAGAATAGAAGCTTGTATAAAGTAGGAGAGGATTACTTTAACGAACTCATCAATAGAAGTTTGGTCCAACCAGTAAATTTTGATGCTCATGGCAGGGTACTAGCATGTCGTGTACATGATATAGTGCTTTCGTACATCATTGAGTTTTCACTTCAAGAAAATTTTGTTACAATAATTGGTCAGCAACCTCCAGAAAACGGCCATCGATACTTCCAAGACAACAAGGTCCGTCGGCTATCCTTCCAAAGCAGCAAATATGAGCAGACCATATCTCAAGAAACCTTGTTCCATGTGAGGTCCCTTGCTATATTTTGTCATTCTGCTGACTTGAAGCTGCCCTTTCGGAGCTTTCAGGTTTTACGTGTCTTAAATTTGGAAGACTGCAGTGGTCATAATATGGAAGGTATATGTAATCTGGTTCACTTGAGATATTTGAGGGTAAGTGGTACACAGTGTGTTGAGGTTCCAAAACAAATCGGAAATCTGCAGTTTTTGCAAACGCTGGACTTAAAGCGGACAAAAACAATAGCACTGCCATCAACTTTGGTTCAACTAAGACGACTTGTGCGTCTATGTGTTGACAGGCAGACACAGCTGCCAGAAGGTATTGGGAATATGCTCTCTCTTGAAGAGCTTTCAGAAGTCAACACCAGCAAGTATCCAAACCTCACGGAAGAGCTTGGCAAACTGCATAAACTGAGGGTACTCGAGATGTCACTTGATACATGGGACAGGAGACAAAGGGAACCTTTACTCAACTGTTTATGCAATCTGAAGGAACTCCAAACACTTCACCTTTTTTCTGCAGATGTGTCTCTGGATTTCATGTTGGGAAATGACTGGATCTGGGCACCTCAACATCTCCAAAGATTTACAGCAGGTATTGGTAGCCACATTGAACATATATTCAGTCTCAACCCGTCATCTGTATGGTCAGAATTCAGCCCATTCTCTAGACTGCCAATTTGGATTAAACCCTTACTCAACAACCTGTCTGAGCTGTCCATCGTGGTCAATACACTACCCATGAAGGACGTTGAGGTTCTTGGGGCCTTGCCTGCACTCCGTTCTCTTGATTTGCACATAATAAAAGCCTGTGCAAAACAGCGGTTGGAGATCTTCGACAAAAGTGCTGATAATGAGATACAATTCAGGTTTCTTGTAAACCTCAAGTTAGTTAGTCGTGCATCAGGGCTGGTGTTCAGAAAGCAAGCCATGCAGAGGCTTCAAGTCCTCTCGCTTAGTTTTAGTGTTGCCGAGACAAAATATGTTCATGGCGATTTTCACTTGGGCTTGAACGAACTCACCTCTCTTAAGGCTGTCGACATTGGAATCGACTGCCGCTGTGCCACACCTTGGGAGGTTCTACAAGCAGAGGCGGCAATAAGGGATTCAATCAGCTCAAATACCAATCTAGATTTGCGCAGACATTTTGAAAGACATACTCCATGGGACATAACGAAAGAGATCCCTGAGCCTGAGATAATAATGCAAGAACTGGTACTGATTTGAGTAATTCAATCTTGGTTACCTCTCTGTCTCATATTTTCTTATGTTTAATAATTTAACTTTTGCCTTGACTGGTTTGCATTCAGGCTGGGGTTGCCAAGATCGGACCATGGGGTGGAAACAGAGGCAGGCTTCACGACATCAACGTGGCACCACACCATTTAACAAGTGTCATAATTCGGAGTTGCCACGTCATTGACTCTATCGCATTTACATACTGTGATCACAATGGGCAGGAGCACACTGCAGGCCCATGGGGTGGTTCTGGTGGTATCGAGCATAAGGTGATTGTGGGAATGTTAATAAAAAACAATTTTTGTACCGGTATAAACCATTTTGCCCATCCCATTGCTTTTGTCTCCTTCAGGACATTCATGTTTTATCTGTCTTTTGCAGATTCATCTCGACTCTGGAGAATTTATGTGCCAAATTTCTGGAACAACCGGTCTATTTGGTGCATTACCCAATGTTGTTACATCTGTTACATTTATCACCAATATTCGTTGCTATGGGCCTTTTGGACGAAAAAGTGGGAAATCTTTCGACATTCCAGTGCAGAGAAACGGCTGCATTGTTGGCTTCTTTGCGCGTTCAGGGTGGTATGTTGATGCAATTGGGGTCTACGTGAAACTGAGAGAAGAAGAGGTTTGTTCATTGTTGATTAATTCATGTTTCCCTTACTGATAATGTACTAAGTTTCTGGTTTTATACTTTTATCGGCTTGAGTTTCAGGCTGGTCTTGCCAAGTTTGGGCCATGGGGTGGAGATGGAGGGAGGACTCATGACATTGATGTGGCAGTGGCACCACACCGTCTAAAAAGTGTGGCCATTGTCAGTGGCACGATCATCGATTCGCTTGAGTTTACCTATATTGACTGTGATGGTCAGTGCCACAGTTCGGGCCGTTGGGGTGGCTCTGGTGGGTGGAGCTTTAACACGGTGCGTCTTAAGGAGCATTTTAGTGAGTGGTTCGAGTACTTTTCAGGATTCCTAACAAATTAAGACTCCAAATCCTTGGCAGAAGTATAACACAAACTAGACCCATGTCGGTGAAATAATGACATAACTAGCATCCCAGTGTAAAACGTTCTTTGTCTTCTGTTGCAGGTTTCACTAAGTCCTTCAGTGTTTCTGACTGGAATATCCGGAACGATTGGTCACTATGAAGGACATTCAAATGTCATAGCGTCCCTTGAATTAGTCACCAATGCTCGTAGTTATGGGCCATTTGGACAAAGGCAAGGAACTGCTTTCCACATTCCACTGCAGAGCAATGGCGGCATTGTTGGGTTCTTCGGCCGTGCTGACAAATATCTCAATGCAATTGGTGTCTACACGAACCATATGAGCGAAATAACACAACAGGTAGCGATATAAAAACCTAGTTATTTTCCTCTTTCGTTTCTAATGTGTTTCTCGATTGGTTTGTTTCCATCTCCAGGCTGCGGTTGACAGGATTGGACCATGGGGTGGAGATGGAGGGATACCTCACGACATCAATGCAGAACCGCACCATCTAGAAAGTGTGACAATTTACAGCTGCCTTGTCATTGATTCAGTCGCGTTTTCATTCAGAGACCACAAAGGTGAGCAGCACCATGCAGGTCCATGGGGCGGCGGCGGAGGCATTGGTCATAAGGTGAGGTTGAACTCTAATGTAATGGATCTTGCTAGTAAATAGTAATAGTAGCCATCTCCAATAAAATAACCAGCCAATTGATAATTACCCTTTTTATAACTTGCAGATTCAGCTTGAACCTTCAGAAGTTGTGGTGGAACTTTCTGGAACAATTGGTGCATTTGAGGGCATACCAAATGTTGTAACTTCTCTGACACTTGTGACCAGTGCTGGTAGATATGGGCCATATGGGCAGGAGCAGGGAACTGCCTTCCACGTTCCGGTGCCTAGCAATGGAAGCATTGTTGGCTTCTTTGCGCGAGCCGACGAATACATCAATGCGATTGGTGTCTATGTTCGCACTCTGTAACAAAACCTTGTTCAGTGTTTCTTTCTTCCTGACCAGCAATATCTTGGCTACAAACGAGTATGAAATACGCTGGCAACTGGTTGCTGTTCAACAACAGCCTTGTATCATTGTATCGTTTTATCTGAATATTGGGCACTGGATGCCGATTTATGTTTGACATCATTGATAGGCGACAACCCATCTTTGGTGTTTCAGTTTTCTCGTTATGGTTCTGACTTTCTGAAGATTCTTTTGTACCTTCTAGCTATGCCTCTCAAGAATGGTTGAGGATGAACCCTGTCTTTTATCAACGACATGTCTCAGTGATAACATGGAAAGAGTTGTTGATGAATGTTCAGACGTGAGCTCCTCATTACTCTGTGATTTTTGCTATCCAGCTTGGTCTGTATCTCATAATATTCAAACTTTGCCCAGATTCAAGCCTGAAAATGCGCTTGCGTTCCATCACTGGTTGATCAAGAGTTTCAATTGGTGCTGTCATGTCCACTGTTACATCTCAATCATGTTCAGGATTGTTGTTGATTACTCCAAGTTAAATCTTGCACAGTTTCCATTCTCATCTCCTGGGTATATATAAACTTCCAAACTGGGTGATGTTGCATGATGATCTGCGCGTGAGATTTTACAGTATCTTTTTCTTTTCTGAAACTAATCTACCAAAGGGAAGACGAAGGGGAGCACATGAAACTGACAGGATTCAGCAGTCGCTGTTCGGAACAACTTGCAACTGTTCACAACGATGCTACACGCCTACACATGAAAAATGACATGGGAAGCTATGAATATATGTGGATATCTGGAGGCAGCACATCACAACGATTGCGAGACATGTCTTGTCTACAAATTCAAGTCAAAGTTCACTTCCAATCTTCCATCACATATTTGGATGGTTCTGATAATTTTCCAACTTGTTTCCTTGATTTCAGATACAGATATGGACCCATCAGATCTCTTTGCATCACATGAAAAAGGATGCCAGAGACAGAGACCTTACACACATTCTCTGGGTGCTGGACGGTTGCCATGTATGGTCATGCTTTAGAGATTAGTGGATATTTCGATATTGCAATCAGTAGAACCAATCTCTGATGTTTTAGATCTTCCTCAATTTTGTTCTGAGGAATCTTTTGTATGTCTGTTTTGGATGAGGGTGAATCCTGTTTCTTATCAATTGACACATTCAATGGCGAAATGGGGACCGGTATTGACGACAGTTCAGTCCTGAGCTCCCACCGATTGTGTCCTTGCTGCTTCTGAAAATTCCAACTCGGTCTATACGTTGTAGTTCTAACCTAATCCCAATTTAAGCCTTAACAGGCAGCTGATTTTGCTGGTTGCTGGTTGATCCAGAGTTTTAGTCCAGGGTCGCGAGCAATCGTATTACAAACTGAAGTTCATGAATAGGAAAATAGTGTTCCATCATCATGTCCTGGATGTCCATACGAACCTCCAAAGCGGGTGATGTTGCACTATGACTGAGGATGAACCCTGTCTTTTATCAACGACATGTCTCAATAATAACATCGAAACAGTTGTTGATGAATGTTCAGACGTGAGCTCCTCATTACACTGTGATTTTTGCTATCCAGCTTGGTCTGTATGTCATAATATTCAAACTTTGCCCAGATTCAAGCCTGAAAATGCGCTTGCGTTCCATCACTGGTTGATCAAGAGTTTCAATTGGTGCTGTCATGTCAACTGTTACATCTCAATCATGTTCAGGATTGTTGTTGATTTCTCCAAGTTACATCTTGCACAGTTTCCATCCTCATCTCCTGGGTATATATAAACTTCCAAACTGGGTGATGTTGCATGATGATCTGCGCGTGAGATTTTACAGTATCTTTTTCTTTTCTGAAACTAATCTACCAAAGGGAAGACGAAGGGGAGCACATGAAACTGACAGGATTCAGCAGTCGCTGTTCGGAACAACTTGCAACTGTTCACAACGATGCTACACGCCTACACATGAAAAATGACATGGGAAGCTATGAATATATGTGGATATCTGGAGGCAGCACATCACAACGATTGCGAGACATGTCTTGTCTACAAATTCAAGTCAAAGTTCACTTCCAATCTTCCATCACATATTTGGATGGTTCTGATAATTTTCCAACTTGTTTCCTTGATTTCAGATACAGATATGGACCCATCAGATCTCTTTGCATCACATGAAAAAGGATGCCAGAGACAGAGACCTTACACACATTCTCTGGGTGCTGGACGGTTGCCATGTATGGTCATGCTTTAGAGATTAGTGGATATTTCGATATTGCAATCAGTAGAACCAATCTCTGATGTTTTAGATCTTCCTCAATTTTGTTCTGAGGAATCTTTTGTATGTCTGTTTTGGATGAGGGTGAATCCTGTTTCTTATCAATTGACACATTCAATGGCGAAATGGGGACCGGTATTGACGACAGTTCAGTCCTGAGCTCCCACCGATTGTGTCCTTGCTGCTTCTGAAAATTCCAACTCGGTCTATACGTTGTAGTTCTAACCTAATCCCAATTTAAGCCTTAACAGGCAGCTGATTTTGCTGGTTGCTGGTTGATCCAGAGTTTTAGTCCAGGGTCGCGAGCAATCGTATTACAAACTGAAGTTCATGAATAGGAAAATAGTGTTCCATCATCATGTCCTGGATGTCCATACGAACCTCCAAAGCGGGTGACGTTGCACTATGACCTAAGCATGAGTATCCATCAGAGGGAAAAAATCAGAAGAGATCCCATAACATATTATGTGGTATGAGAAGAACAGCAAGTTGCAATTGGATTGTAAACCTTGTGATGTGTCTACAGAGTACAGACTCAACTCAAAGGAAGATTTGGATGCTTCTGAAAATTTCCAAGCTTGTTATCCTTTTTTCAGACACCAACTTGGTGGACCCATGAGAATAATCTTTATGGCATGGAAAAAGCTAGCAGGAACAAGGAAGTACATATTCTCTCCTATAGCACTCTAGCAGTACTACATTGACAATTTATCCAAAGGCCCCGACTTGTACTTGAAAATTTTCAATTAGCCATCTTTTTCTTTGGAGAATTATCTGTAGTTCAATACTCTGTTGTATATTGCTTCAGAATTTGCTTTCCAAGCATTTTTTTCTGAGCTTTCTTTCGGAGCCAGATGGTTCAGGGTTGTGATTTTCTGACATCGTTTCTCCCATTATTCTACGCATGCTGAGAATAAGCAATTATTGCTTGTTGACCACAGTCCACGGTAATTTTGATCTGTTCCTATTGCACCCATGATCTTGTCCTTGCATTAGGGATTATAGGGCTCAGCGTCTGTCACCATTCACAGAGATGGGAACAAACCAAAAGCCATGCCATCCAAAGTTTTTTCACGATAGAACAGCTCAGAGCTGAAGTGACTAAAGTCATAGATATGACTGGATATTCGGAATGCTTCCTCCTTTACCTGAAATCATGGCCAATGCGGTCATTCTTTCAAGTACATTTAATTTGCATCAGAAAAACTTTGTACCTCTCACTTTTGGGTGCCCTTTGTAATTGTGATTTTCATTTGTGTTATACTTTTCATTTGAAGTGAGCATGTTTAACCCATCAAGCAATTAAGTAAATGGAAAAACATTGTAATGCCATGTCTCACATACTTTCAACCTAACCAGGCTTATCCAAGTGTTTAAAAAGATTCTCCAAAAAAACCAGGCTTATGCCAGGGTTAAGAAAGAACGTTGAACCAGAGCACGATTAGTTTGACATCACTAGTGTACCATTATACTATAAGAAAAGGACATCCTAATCATTTTACCGTATGAAGCAGGGTAACTAGTTGGAGCCTTGGATGTGCCTTTCACACGTGTCCATTTCCATGTGTTTAGAAAATCAACCAAAAAAATTGAAAGATTCCCTTTGACCAATCATTTTATTTTCCTATAAATAAAAATCATTTAAATTACCACTATATTTTTGCTGCTCATGTGAATAGATGAAAGTACATGGCAAATACTTCTGATCCGGTTACCTTACAGTATATATTTCAGTGTAAAACGTTCTTTGTCTTCTGTTGCAGGTTTCACTAAGTCCTTCAGTGTTTCTGACTGGAATATCCGGAACGATTGGTCACTATGAAGGACATTCAAATGTCATAGCGTCCCTTGAATTAGTCACCAATGCTCGTAGTTATGGGCCATTTGGACAAAGGCAAGGAACTGCTTTCCACATTCCACTGCAGAGCAATGGCGGCATTGTTGGGTTCTTCGGCCGTGCTGACAAATATCTCAATGCAATTGGTGTCTATACGAACCATATGAGCGAAATAACACAACAGGTAGCGATATAAAAACCTAGTTATTTTCCTCTTTCGTTTCTAATGTGTTTCTCGATTGGTTTGTTTCCATCTCCAGGCTGCGGTTGACAGGATTGGACCATGGGGTGGAGATGGAGGGATACCTCACGACATCAATGCAGAACCGCACCATCTAGAAAGTGTGACAATTTACAGCTGCCTTGTCATTGATTCAGTCGCGTTTTCATTCAGAGACCACAAAGGTGAGCAGCACCATGCAGGTCCATGGGGCGGTGGCGGAGGCATTGGTCATAAGGTGAGGTTGAACTGTAATGTAATGGAGCTTGCTAGTAATAGTAGCCATCTCCTATAAAATAACCAGCCAATTGATAATTACCCTTTTTATAACTTGCAGATTCAGCTTGAACCTTCAGAAGTTGTGGTGGAACTTTCTGGAACAATTGGTGCATTTGAGGGCATACCAAATGTTGTAACTTCTCTGACACTTGTGACCAGTGCTGGTAGATATGGGCCATATGGGCAGGAGCAGGGAACTGCCTTCCACGTTCCGGTGCCTAGCAATGGAAGCATTGTTGGCTTCTTTGCGCGAGCCGACGAATACATCAATGCGATTGGTGTCTATGTTCGCACTCTGTAACAAAACCTTGTTCAGTGTTTGTTTCTTTTCTTCCTGACCAGCGATATCTTGGCTACAAACGAGTATGAAATACGCTGGCAACTGGTTGCTGTTCAACAACAGCCTTGTATCATTGTATCGTTTTATCTGAATATTGGGCACTGGATGCCGATTTATGTTTGACATCATTGATAGGCGACAACCCATCTTTGGTGTTTCAGTTTTCTCGTTATGGTTCTGACTTTCTGAAGATTCTTTTGTACCTTCTAGCTATGCCTCTCAAGAATGGTTGAGGATGAACCCTGTCTTTTATCAACGACATGTCTCAGTGATAACATGGAAAGAGTTGTTGATGAATGTTCAGACGTGAGCTCCTCATTACACTGTGATTTTTGCTATCCAGCTTGGTCTGTATGTCATAATATTCAAACTTTGCCCAGATTCAAGCCTGAAAATGCGCTTGCGTTCCATCACTGGTTGATCAAGAGTTTCAATTGGTGCTGTCATGTCAACTGTTACATCTCAATCATGTTCAGGATTGTTGTTGATTTCTCCAAGTTACATCTTGCACAGTTTCCATCCTCATCTCCTGGGTATATATAAACTTCCAAACTGGGTGATGTTGCATGATGATCTGCGCGTGAGATTTTACAGTATCTTTTTCTTTTCTGAAACTAATCTACCAAAGGGAAGACGAAGGGGAGCACATGAAACTGACAGGATTCAGCAGTCGCTGTTCGGAACAACTTGCAACTGTTCACAACGATGCTACACGCCTACACATGAAAAATGACATGGGAAGCTATGAATATATGTGGATATCTGGAGGCAGCACATCACAACGATTGCGAGACATGTCTTGTCTACAAATTCAAGTCAAAGTTCACTTCCAATCTTCCATCACATATTTGGATGGTTCTGATAATTTTCCAACTTGTTTCCTTGATTTCAGATACAGATATGGACCCATCAGATCTCTTTGCATCACATGAAAAAGGATGCCAGAGACAGAGACCTTACACACATTCTCTGGGTGCTGGACGGTTGCCATGTATGGTCATGCTTTAGAGATTAGTGGATATTTCGATATTGCAATCAGTAGAACCAATCTCTGATGTTTTAGATCTTCCTCAATTTTGTTCTGAGGAATCTTTTGTATGTCTGTTTTGGATGAGGGTGAATCCTGTTTCTTATCAATTGACACATTCAATGGCGAAATGGGGACCGGTATTGACGACAGTTCAGTCCTGAGCTCCCACCGATTGTGTCCTTGCTGCTTCTGAAAATTCCAACTCGGTCTATACGTTGTAGTTCTAACCTAATCCCAATTTAAGCCTTAACAGGCAGCTGATTTTGCTGGTTGCTGGTTGATCCAGAGTTTTAGTCCAGGGTCGCGAGCAATCGTATTACAAACTGAAGTTCATGAATAGGAAAATAGTGTTCCATCATCATGTCCTGGATGTCCATACGAACCTCCAAAGCGGGTGACGTTGCACTATGACCTAAGCATGAGTATCCATCAGAGGGAAAAAATCAGAAGAGATCCCATAACATATTATGTGGTATGAGAAGAACAGCAAGTTGCAATTGGATTGTAAACCTTGTGATGTGTCTACAGAGTACAGACTCAACTCAAAGGAAGATTTGGATGCTTCTGAAAATTTCCAAGCTTGTTATCCTTTTTTCAGACACCAACTTGGTGGACCCATGAGAATAATCTTTATGGCATGGAAAAAGCTAGCAGGAACAAGGAAGTACATATTCTCTCCTATAGCACTCTAGCAGTACTACATTGACAATTTATCCAAAGGCCCCGACTTGTACTTGAAAATTTTCAATTAGCCATCTTTTTCTTTGGAGAATTATCTGTAGTTCAATACTCTGTTGTATATTGCTTCAGAATTTGCTTTCCAAGCATTTTTTTCTGAGCTTTCTTTCGGAGCCAGATGGTTCAGGGTTGTGATTTTCTGACATCGTTTCTCCCATTATTCTACGCATGCTGAGAATAAGCAATTATTGCTTGTTGACCACAGTCCACGGTAATTTTGATCTGTTCCTATTGCACCCATGATCTTGTCCTTGCATTAGGGATTATAGGGCTCAGCGTCTGTCACCATTCACAGAGATGGGAACAAACCAAAAGCCATGCCATCCAAAGTTTTTTCACGATAGAACAGCTCAGAGCTGAAGTGACTAAAGTCATAGATATGACTGGATATTCGGAATGCTTCCTCCTTTACCTGAAATCATGGCCAATGCGGTCATTCTTTCAAGTACATTTAATTTGCATCAGCAAAACTTTGTACCTCTCACTTTTGGGTGCCCTTTGTAATTGTGATTTTCATTTGCTGTTATACTTTTTATTTGATGTGAGCATGTTTAACCCATCAAGCAATTAAGTAAATGGAAAAACATTGTAATGCCATGTCTCACATGCTGTCATTCGGGTCGTCTGCCCATCGTTAGCAAAACTTTCAACCTAACCAGGCTTATTCAAGTGTTTAAAAAGACTCCAAAAAAACAGGCTTCTGCCAGGGTTAAGAAAGAACGTTGAACCACCAGAGCACGATTAGTTTGAAATCACTAGGGTGCCATTGTACTATAAGAAAAGGACATCCTATTCATTTTACCGTATGAAGCAGGTTAACTAGTTGGAGCCTTGGATGTGCCTTTCACACGTGTCCATTTCCATGTGTTTAGAAAATCAACCAAAAAAATTGAAAGGTTCCCTTTCACCAATCATTTTATTTTCCTATAAAGAAAAAATCATTTAAATGACCCCTATATTTTGCTGCTTATGTGAATAAATGAAAGTACATGGAAATACTTCTGATCCGGTTACCTTACAGTATATATTTAGAAGGGGATTGCTTCACAAACTTCTATATGGTATAATTCCAGTGTTTGAAACAGGATCACTTGATTAAATTTTACGGTTCAGTTCAAATTTGACTAAACCATGAGGTTATTTTGGACCCAATTTGAACTAAATACTAGTGACCGTACAATTCCTATGTTTCAGGGCCTCAACTTTCCATAGGGCTGTAACAGAACTTCAAAAGGAGACAGCCTTTACACTGCCCCCACAATTTCAGAGAAGACTCAGTGACCGGTTTGACACGTCGAACGTGGGCAGTGGGCTTATCTACTCGGACAGTGGATAATTGCATCCGCAGCCTGATGCTATTGCCCTTTAGGTCCTTGCTCTGTGATCTTGTCTACTTCTCGCTGCATCAGACTCACTTCCCTTGTGTGCCACAAATAAAGTTGGGAAGCAAGAAACCAACATGGAATCCGGTGTGTTCTCGAGATAGCATAGCTCAGAGCTGAAGTGACCTCTAAAGCCATGCCATGGATGATTGCTGCCTCGAGAGGGCATCTGGATGAGGATGGCTGGGTTTGGAGCAATGTGAGGCACGAGCAAATCAAAGTGGAAACAGAATATATGCGCCCAACAATACACTAGATTTTGCAGACCTTTGGATTTTGCAAAAGATTCTGTTGGTCCTTGTTTATGCTGGGGTGGTGTGGTCAAGTGGCTAACCTTGAATCTTTGAGCTGTATGATACCTATTTGGACAACAATGCAACGCACCTTTCCTTTCTCTAATGTATTATTTATCTGTTTCTGCATCTAAACAATATTTTGCATACTTGCAAGTAGATCTAAAGTATACTATAAAAACAAGTTAGAGGCTTAGATTGAATCGTTGAGTTAGGACACCTGTTTGAGCTTTTTCAAGAATAATTCTGTCTTTCTTGTTTAATGTCCAAATGTCCCAGTGCTTTAAGGCATCACTTATTCCATCAGACTTGTACTAACTTATCTATACTAAACAGAATTTTAGGCATGTGTTTTGTACCCTTTTCTTTTGCTAGAGCAGTCGTATATATGAATTATGAAGCATTCTTATAGAAGGTCTCTTCGATTGCTGGGATTATGAGACTTTTCTGTAGTACGCTATTCCAAAAATAGATTGTAATTCAGTATGGGCAAAATGAATTTAAAATAATTTGCATAAATTTTCCTTTTTTTCCTTTTTCCCCTTTTCCTGGAGTGGAAGAATAAATTTTTCTTGTATATGCTGAGGAAAAAGCTTTGAGAAACAAAGGTGGCGAGAGGAACGGGTTAATTTGCCAATAATCTATTAAACTGTTCCGACATTGCGCCGTGCTAAAATACACTTTAATGCTTAGCTTGAATTCTTGAAAACCTAGTTGGATACCTCACACCTCACAATCATCTAGAAAACTGAGGGAAAGAGTAGTATGCTTGACATCTTGAAGTTTTAGTAGAAAGTGATCTGGAGAGGATCCTATTAAAAAGTCACCTATCAAAAATCACCTCATTTTCTTACATATATATGCTACGGCACTAAACCTTGCACCCATAGGTTATTTATGTAGTTGGATGAAAGTAAACTAATAAACACAAAGATTACTATACAATTATTCGATTTTGTTTTGCTAACTGTACAATAGATTTTGTGTACCTTTTAATTTTGCAAAAGATTTTGTTAGTTAATGTGTATGCTAGGATGGTGGTCTACCGGCTAGCCTTGAATCTTTGAGGTGTAGGGCACCTATTTGCGCAACAATGTCAAGAATTCTTCCATAAACCATATACATTCCATATTTGCAAGTAGTTCTATAAACAAAAACTAGATGCCAAAATTTAATCTTTGAGTAGTAAGAAACCTGTCGGATATTTTTCACAAATAATTCTATCTTTCTTGTTTGATGTCCAAATATTTCAGTGCTGTAACGCATTTCTTATTCGTACTTGTTGGTAGCTTAGCTGCAATGATTTTAGGCAAGTGTTTCCTACCTTTTCTTTTGCTAGATCAGTCTCATAGATTCCTAGGATTAGGTGACCTTTTTATATAGCACCCTGCTCTAAAATAGTTTTCTATAGAAAGGACAGAATGTATCTAAAATACTTTGCACATATACAATTTTGTTCTCAAGTAGCATGTTTAGTTCTCCATAATTATTTGTATCAAACTACCGATTGGCAATGGTGCTAGAGACATGCATGTATACCAGTAACTTGTATCAGCATATGGAAAAGAAAATTTAGAACATGCCGATTGGCAATGGTGTTCCTTTTCTTTGGTCTGCCTATCATCAGGGGCGGAGTCAGGCGTCCAAGTCTATTGAATATCAAGCCAAATCTACCAGTAAATAGTAGGTTTATATGGAGTTTGCAAATATTTAACGATGTCAGCTGACATCATCAATTGCACGTAGCTCCGCCACTGCCGCTCATGAAGGATGAAGCTAAAATTACATATAAATAAGAACATGGTAACTAATTTGTTGATTCCATCAGGATTAAACGGTAAAAGGTGAATTATGTTATCCACTTGTTTGAAATTTGTGTGCTTAATACAACAACAACAACTACTGGTTGCCAATTAACTTGTTTTCCCTTTTTTTTTCCTGGAGTGGAGGACAACCTTTTCTTATGGTAATGGAACGAATAAAAATGAGGATAAAGTTTTAAGCAACAAATGTGCTGTGGAGTGGATTAACTTGCCCATGTTGATATAACTTTTTCCAATATTGCGGTATGCTTCACCATTTGATGCTAAGCTTCAGCATTCTTGAACCCCACAAGTCACAATCATCTAGAAAACTAAGCAACAAAGTAGTATGCTTGGCATGTTGAATTTTCAGTGCAAACTTATTTATCCAGATAGGACTGTATAGATTAGTCGGTCAAAAACACTTCTTCACTATCTATACTCTCTCCATTCCAAAAAAACTGACGTTTAGGACAGCGATGCGGTCTCCAAAACACAACTTTGACCTCTTATTATTATAAAAATATTTATCAAAGAGTGATATATGTATATTTTTATGAAAGTAATTTTGAAGACAAATCTATTCATAAAGTTTTCAAATTTGCAAACTCAACAATTCAAAAGTTATTAATGATTTATATTCCCAATGTTTGACCCAAACCTTGTCCTAAACATCAGGTTTTTAGGACTGGAGGGAGTATTAATGTATTATACCGCAGGCCATTTGGATAAAAACATTTACAGGTAGTCAGAGTCAGATCGATGCAAGTAAAATAAACAAAAAAACTCTAAAATCCATATAATTTAGTTTGCTAACTACTCCGATAATAACATGCATTTAATCTGAAGGTGGATAACAACACGCAGTTAGTAATGCTAATCGAGTGGGAAGCAATAGACGAATAGATACACCCAACACTCTTTAGTGCGACGGACCCAGGTCATGATGAAAGGTACATTGTCATTTTAGGCTGGGCAAAAAAATATAGAGCACGCAGAGGACTGACGACCTTTAATTTGTCATCCACGTATTGTCTTTAATATGCCAGGGAATGAATGACTCAGCAGGAGCAACGTCAGCACAGTACAATTCGACGAGAGTCTCGCTAATTATATTCAAGAAATAAGAACAGATCTGGGTATGCGTAGATATTCTTCAGAGTAGAGTCCCATGATAATTGTGTGCGACCTGGATGCTGCACAGAAATACACGAAAAGTCAGGGTGGTTTGGGTAATTCCCTTTGCTTATTGGCAAGTCAATGGCGAGAGAAGCGTAGTCACCATAAAAAACTGAGGTACGAACTCCCATCATTTTAATTATCACGCACCGAATGCTCACACCACCAAATACACTTCCTTTTATATTATTTTCTAATACCCAACTTGCTCCAGTCCCAACGAAATCTTACGCCAAAAGATTCTAGTCTCATTTTAGGAGATTTAGAAGACCTACTAGCAGGCTAATTTAGTTAGCAGAATAAAAGCTCTAACAGAAGCTTTCGGTTCTCCTTCGGATACGTAAGAATGTTATTCGCGGGCATCCTTTAATTTCAAGTGGACGGCTCAGATCAATCGATCCGTCTCATCTGAGCCGGGCTTGCGGGACCCAGTGACGTGGCGGGGAGTACCTTCGTCAGGGGAGCTGATAAATTTGACCGGTTCAATTGTCTGTGCGGCACTAGCAACACCACACTTGTTCCACAGCTTGACAGCTCCTCCCCCCAGTGCTGAGAATAAGCTAGCTCTTCTCTCCTCTCGGGGCACAGTGTTCATCTTGATTCCTGAGGCACAGCTGAAAGAGTTACAAGGTTCTGAGAAGCTGGGAGCACCACGTGCCTGATGCTTCTGCCCTGATTCTTGGTAAGTTCTTGCCTGCTTTCCTTGCAAGTTGGCATAAGTTCTGCCTGTTTGACTTTTTCTTCGTCGGGGCGGTGGTGGTGGTCTTCTCCTTCTTTGAGTATATGTTTCTTGACTGGTGGATTGCTTGCTCTCCATTAGAGTGGTTTCCTCTTTCTGTCCTCTGAGGGTTTATAGTCTGTGTCTTGCTTTGCCTTTTGTGGAGTGGCTGTTGGAGCTTTTGGGGAGAACGGGAGTTTACTTGGGAAGAAAAGACAGAACAGGACGAATAGGTATAGATTTGATTCAGCCCGAAACACTACCAAAGAGGCAAACACTACCTTTGGCAACCGGAAGCTTACACCTGCACCCTGCATAGCTCAAATGGGAAGGAAACTTGGTGAGAAAGTCCACTTGCATACCATGGTGGCAAGTTCCTGGAACAGAGTAGTCAGTGTCTCAGTGATGTTTCAGAAGTTGGTATGTAATTGCGAAAAGCAGAGGGAACTTACATGCTTATTGCTCATCTTGTTTCCCAGTATCAAGATGCTGGTACAACTGTGGGAGCTGATTCTGCTTTTGATGTACATTATATTACTGTATGTGTTTATCCAGAAAAGGGGGGGATATTCCATAAAGTACTCAAACAGTAGCTGACTGTAATTTGCATTTTCAGTGACCCTCTTTATGAAGTTAGTTATAGGTCTCTAAGGTCATTAGGTACTCATTCAGATACAGATAATCTTGGTGGGACCAAACCAGGACTTACATGTACATATGTCCATATTGGAGGAACTTTTCTTTCTGAGACAACTACCAGAGGAAGCTTCTGAGAAATCCAGAACACGGTTCTAACTACCGAAGTCCAGTGACCACACTGGACTCTTCACACGTAGCAATGATTTCTTTCACACAAGCAGTCAAAATGGGAACTATGCAAACTGACCCAGTTCTTCTCACTGTAGACATAATTTCAATAAATCTTAATTTTATTCTGAAGTAGATTCTTGGCATGTTCAGGTATCATCCCATCTTGCTTCCAGTTGAGGCTCATATGAGAATCCTTCTCTTAGAATTTATATGCACCTATCTCATACACTTCTTTTCAGTGATGCAGCAGGCCAACAGTCAAGCACCGATCTTGCTTCAAGAGGGCTTCAGTTTTGAGTCAAGCAAAAAGATTCAGAGTGCAACAGTACTACCCCAGTTCCTGAAAACATAACAAACAGAGGACATTTCAGAAAGCATGAAGCTGTTAGCTATTGTGCTAGTTTTATTGGGATTTCTACAATCTTCTGCTGCTGCTGAGTTCCAAGGTAAGGAATTTACATTACTTTCTCCAAATAAGATATTATTCAATCTTCCTTAACTACCATTAGATAAGATAATAGCATATTAAAATTGACAAAGTTGACTTTGAACAGACAAGCTGTCCTAAGTGACATGGAAAATATTGTGCTATTGACTAGACTGTCTCTAAAGGCCACAGAAGCGTCGCTTAGAAATTTGGCTGTCCACGTCACAAGTGAAATATTTGAATCAGAAACTCTAGAAGGAAACTACACAATACATCTCCTAGTTCTGTAACACATACCAGTGGAGCCAAGCATTTCCTTAGTTTAAAATAGACTGCTCCAGATTACCAATATACTGTCATGCCCTATATAGTTAAGCGCTACAGAGTCCAGATTGCAAGTGAGACACTGAATAAATTCAATAAGAAGGATTTCACTTCACCACGTTTTGGGAACATGACTATACTGTCTACATCAAGATCCCAGAAATAAGACTCTGTTTTGTCTGCAGTTGAAGCACTGTATGAAATGAAGCAACAACTCATCGATAACAGTGGTGTCCTTAATGACTGGAAGGATAATCAAATGAGCCCCTGCTACTGGGACCATGTTACTTGTCAAGACAACAAGGTTACAACAATGTAAGTTTACTTCGAAGTTTGAACTCCATTACTGACCAAGGCAGCTAAGGTTTAACCAAATTGACATTGTAATCTTCAAATATAAGGAAATTTCCTATTCTATTATCTAACTATGTGTGGAGTGATTGATCCAAAGTTCCCAACTGTTCACAAAGAAGGATTTAAGGAACATTTTCATTTGGATGGAATATATTAATGCTTAACTCTTTACTTGTAATACCATGTATGTTGTCTACGTGACTATTTGCTTAGTTTCTCATTTCTGAGTCTGCAGAAGTTTGTCCTCATCTGGGTTAACAGGAGTCTTGTCACCCAGCATTGCGAAGCTAACAACTTTAGAACAGCTGTAAGTTCCATTATTTTGCCAGTCCAACATTTTCTCGTCAAAAACATGGGTCCAATCATATATAAAACTATGTCACCATACAAAATGGATTAACTTGCTATTCACTACATACTGTTATTTCAGGCTATTGGACGGAAACAGCATAACTGGAGGAATTCCTCATGAGTTTGGGAACCTATCAAGCTTGACAACTCTAAATCTTGGAAGAAATAATTTAAATGGCTCGATACCGGACTCTATTGGCCACCTCCCTAAACTCGAAATTCTGTAAGTCAGACATGGTTCATGTTATCAAAGTCAAAGTTGATAAAAAGGCTATAACAATTTGGTTACTTGGACAGGGATCTAAGTCAAAATCATTTAAATGGGAGTATCCCAAGCTCGTTCATAAATCTCACATCAATGAATAATATGTAAGTATTTTACTTCATGATGTAAAACCTGCCAAATATACTTACTACTGTCATTTTATTTGTTCAAGGAAGTTAATAGCAGTTCCACAATCATATATCATTAGTCACTTTATTTTGCAGTAATCTTGCAAATAACAATCTTAGTGGTGAAATACCACAATATCTACTTCGGGTGGCTCAATACAAGTATGTCATATCTGCACCACCGCAGATTACAGAAACAAATTTGATCTATGCTATTGTACAATATACATAGTAATTGTGAATTTGTCTTTCCAGCTATACAGGCAACCATTTGAATTGTGGCCAAAATTTATTTTCATGTGAGGGAGGCAGCACAAGGACAGGTACTACTAACAAACTGGAATCCTACTGAACACTAAATTTTGAGGGAAAATGCGAGTGCATTTTTTTCTCAGACTAAATGCTTGGTAATAATACATTCAGGCGGATCAAAAACCTCCAAGCTAAAGGTGGTTATTGGAAGCATAGCTGGAGCAGTCACTCTCCTTGTCATTGGAGTTCTATTTGTGTTATGGTGGCAAAGAATGCGTTACCGACCTGAAATCTTCATTGACGTCTCAGGTTAGTCTAGCAGCCTAAGTGCATAACTATGTTTGTTTAATAGTTACCATAGTGCTGATTTTCAAGCCGGAAAACATTTTGCCATAGATTGGAATGGCTAAATAAATTAGCATTCTGAAAGAAAATTTCAAACTTCTTTTAACTGATATCACATGAACATGTACAATAATTCCAGGTCAGAATGATCACAGACTAGAGTTTGGGCAGATAAAGCGGTTCTCATGGCGAGAGCTCCAGATTGCAACCAACAATTTCAGTGAACAGAATGTTCTTGGAAGGGGTGGTTTTGGTAAGGTGTACAAAGGAGTTCTTCCAGGTCCAGACAGTATAAAAATTGCAGTGAAACGACTATTGAACGTGGAGCGTTCTGAAGGGGAACTGGCTTTCCTTACAGAAGTTGAATTGATAAGCATTGCTGTACATAAGAACATATTAAGGTTGATAGGGTTCTGTACGACACCGACAGAAAGGCTCTTGGTCTACCCTTTCATGGAGAATCTGAGTGTTGCTTCACGTTTAAGAGGTACAACTATGCAAAGATCATCTCCTTTCTCAATATGTCTTTATTTGTAATAGTCTATGGCTTGGTCTGTTTGATTGGTCTTTGCTCAGAGTTGTCAGTTGAAGCATGCAGTTATGTCTATAAGCTAACATATTGGCAGAAAATAGGAGTGAAAGTGGTCAAAGTGACAAAGTGTTGATGCAGAAAACATGTAACAAAAAAGTATGCATAGTTGCACTTTCTAATTTTTTATCCAGGATACTATGATAATTTCGTAAAAGTATAGATGTAACTTAATAATTCCCCAATACATTTCAGCTTCTCAGAAAGTAACGAAAGTTCAAAAATGCAGATATAAAACTAAATGAACCAGCATTAGATTGGCCGACAAGAATGCGAATTGCTCTTGGTGCTGCACGTGGTTTGGAATACCTTCATGAGCACTGCAAACCCATGATCATCCACCGTGATGTGAAGGCTGCCAATGTCCTGCTTGATGGGAACTTTGAAGCAGTGGTAGGAGATTTTGGGTTAGCGAAGGTGATGGACATAGGGAGGAACACAGTCACAACGTTGCTCCGTGGTACTATGGGTCATATTGCTCCTGAGTACATAAAAACAGGAAGGGCATCAGTCAAGACAGATATATTTGGATACGGTGTCACACTGTTAGAGATTATGACAGGAGAGAGAGCAATTGCATTCTATCCTGACCGTATCGAAGAAGCAGGCGAGATAATGCTAATTGATCAGGTAAGATGATTGCATGAACCTATTGATTGCTGTACTTGTACAGCACTAAATATCAAATTGCACAATGTTACTGATAGATCAGGGAAAATTAAGAGAAGCATGTAAGATCTAAGCAGATAGTTTTACTACAGTAATCAGTAATCTAATATCAGTGGACACAATTATCCTACATTTTCTGGTGAAAGATTACTTCATATATTCACATAATTGGCCCCTCTTAAACAATAATTAAATTCACATGTTGATTTAAATTGCAACTGTTGAAGGTCAAATTATTGATGGAAGAAGGGCAACTGCATGACATTGTGGATCGCAATCTAGGTGGTGTATACAACCCTGAAGAGCTGGAGAAGATTACCCAGATAGCTCTGCTCTGCACCCACACAGACCCTCATCAACGTCCTGCAATGTCTGAGGTGGTGCAGATGCTGGAAGGAGAGTTTGTCCCAGCAGAGCGATGGGAAGAGTGGCAGCTGGCTGAGCTCAACCGACGACAACAGCATGAAATGAGGCAGCAGCGCAAAATATTCAGCTTCAGTGAAGAGTCTCTAAACATTCAGGAAGCCATTGAGCTGTCTACTGGCAGATGAGCTGCAAGATCATCAAAAAGTGACATGATTTTCACTTGTTCCTTCAGTACAAATGGGTGTTAGGAAACTTCAGGAGTAAGCTTTACGTGTTGACTACTAGGAATAGTCTATAGGGTCCTGATGTTATAGTTTGCATCAGCAAGTGCATCCACATCCATGAATTCAGCGGTTGGATTTCACCTAGCTCAGACCATGTGTATATTATAGACTAGACTAGACTGTTCAACATTTTCTTCGCATGCTGTAATAGTGGACAACTCTCAGTACATAAATCTTGCGAAATAAATTCTCTGGTGTGTCTTTCTAAAAAAAAAAACTCTGGTGTGTCTGTGTATTATTGCTTATCAGAAATTCCCAAACATCAAACCTTGGGGGGAAAGCTCCTTTAAGAATTTAGCCTAAAAAGCCAATAATTTCAGCAATGATCTAAAGCGAACTTCTGCCCACAGCCCCACAATGTGTCATCTAACAGTTTTATGTTTTAACCCCCACAAAAAATGATTCCATTGTAAGCGTGGCAGGACCAATGGAGTGCACATGTCAATAAAAATACAACCAACAAAGAAATCTTCAGATATTAGACAAGGTATATTACTGTATGGTGTCAATCTGGACTACATGACTTTCCTTAGGACCAAGTTAGCATGTAAGTATATAATATGAAAACAAACTATGATCCCACATTGTTCATTAAGGACCAACAAAAGGAGGTAAAACATAAACATCACAACCAACAACTGTGGAGGCATCCCGCATCCCACATTGGATAATCAATGTTTTTGCCCAGGTGCCAAGACTTCCCTGGAAATGGAATACCAGCAATCACTGAATTTTATCTAATTGGGGATCAATGTTCACAAGTTATTAGCATCCCAATAGGCTTTGCTCCATTTTCAGCAATGGTTAAGCTTTAAGTAAAATCAAGAGGGGCGCAACAGTACTAATATGTTCTCTAAATGTGAAATTTGGTAGTTACAGTATTACGCCAATATGAGTAATAGCATAGAAAGAATGTTTATCTGTTACTTCCTAAGCATCAGTTTAGTGGCCTCATTAAGAGATTTCAATTGGGCTACACGTAGCTCTGCCACTGATTTTCAGGATACTCTTTCATTGATAAACATTCTTTCTATGCTATTACTCATATTGGCGTAATACTGTAACTACCCAGATCTCAGTTTTTGCACGAAATTCACTGATTTCCACCGAGCTTGACTCTGAGAGCTAGGAAGTCTGGGTGAGAAATAAGCATGCAGACAGCAGCAGCATAACTGTTACAGTAGCTAGAACAATCTTATAAGTTCAAACTACTAAACCTACATGTGTAAAGTTTCAAATAGCATAAATCAAAAATATATTATTCAGAACAATGTACAATGGGGAAATAACTAACCTTAAATTTATCATACAGAATGCAGATGGATTATATAACATTGAAAATATCTTCAATGTATTTAAGCAAAACTTGTTAACCTATAGAAACAAAAGAATTCACAGAAGTTGCATCAGACAAATTAAAATTAGGCCCAAACGAAAGATTACTAAAATGCGGCGGATATCACAATTTCTATACCTTACGAATAACTTACCTTGTTTCTTCTCATATAGTTATGCAAAAGCAGATTCCATCTCATCCTTAAGCAGTTCGAACCTAGCTCAATCATCTAGACCTTGACCTGGATGTTTTTACAAGATCAACGAGCATGCAAGAGAAAAAAATTGGCAAAGTAATACTGGTAAAACCTGTCAATTGATTGACATACCATTTAGTGCCAATTGATTGGCATACCATTTTGGCAAGGAGCAAAAAGAAATTAAGCACTACTACAAATTGATTGGCATACCATTTAGTGCTAATTGATTGGCACAACAATTCTGCTCAAAAAGAACATTGAGCACTAGAATAAATATATCTGCTGCATCGAGATCTGGAATAATCTTGTTAATCAAACAATGGCTGAGGCGTCGCTTTTCCGAAAGTTTGAGATCCTCTTCGAGATCCTTTCAGATATTTCAGAAGCTAGCGCATATCTATTGCTGTTATAGCATGAATTGATGAAGCTTGTATAAGTTACATGGTCAACAGTATAATGCTTGTCCAGAACATTTTTAAGGAAAAGACTAGCATCATCCAAATTGTCCACAGCACTGAGCTTTCTAACTAGAGCATCTACTGTGTGAGCTTGTTGCCGTTTGTCTAGTCTATCCAAGATCGATACTGCAATGTTTGTTTTCTCCCTCTTGCAATATTCAAAAGCTAAAGTCACACGAGTTACATCGCATGGCACCAAATGTTTATCAAGCATGCTCTCATATAATGCCCTTGCTTCCTCTAGCCTGGATTCCTTGGATAACCCACTTATTAAGGCCCCATAAGTTATAGAGTCAGGAAGGCATCCATGTTGAACCATCCTTTCAAAGACCCTCAAAGCCGAGGTTGATTTGCCAACTTTACAGTATCCTGCAATCAATGAGGTGTAAGTTTGTTTGGTTGGCACTAATCCTATGGCAAGACATTTGTCAAACAGCTTCTGACTTTGTTCCATTTGCCTTTGCTGGCAATATGCAGCAATGATGGTGGTGTATGTCTCTATATCCGGATGGCAACCATTTTCTGCCATCCTGTTGAACAACTCTTGGGCATACATAATGTGGCCCTGTTTGCAGTGCTCAGTTATCAGCATAGTATATGTCACCTTATCAAGGCACAGCCCTTGACTGGTTGCCAGTCGGAGCACCTTGTAAGCTTCTTGGATCTTTCCTTTTCTGCAAAAACCACCGGTAATGGCATTGTACGTATAAATATTGGGCAGGAAACCTTCCAGCTTCATCTTATTCATCAGCTCAAAGGCGCGATCAAAGCTGCCTCCTTTGCAGTGACCATTGATCAGCGTAGTGTATGTATTTGTGTTTGGCGCCAGTCCCTGCTCAACCATCCTCCCCAGCAGCATCTCAGCCCGAGCAAGCTTGCCCTCTTTGCAGTACCCTCCAATCATCACAGTGTAGGTATGCACATTCGGCTTGTACGAGCTGCTCTTAACAAGCTTCAAGAAGAGCCGGAATGCCCGCTCCGTCCACCCGATCTTGCAGAGTCCATGTATCAGCGACGTGTGCGTGTACACGTTCGGCTTCAACCCCTTCCCGACCATCTCCTCTAGCACATGGAACCCCTGCTTGACGTAGCCCCTTTTGCACAGACCATCAATCCAAGCAGTGTAATTCACCATGTTTGGCGGCATTCCCATCTGCAACATCCACCTGAACAGCCCCGAGACGTCCTTGAACCGTCCCTGCTCGCAGAACGCACGCACGATCACCGTGCACGTCGCGTTGTCCAGGCAGAACCCACGCTGGCGCATCGTCAGCAGCAGGGCGTCAGCCTCCTCGAAGCGCCCCTCCCGGCAGCAGCCAACCACCAGCGCCCGGAAGCTGCGCTCGTCGGGGCACACCTCCCCGCTCCGCGTCATTCCGTCGAACACCCTGCGGGCGTCCGCGAAGCAGCCAGGGTGCGCCAGCCCGACGCGGAGCACCCAGTTGGCCGTCTCGACGCGGAGAGGGAGCCCGTGGCTCCGCATCTCGAGCACCATCTCCGCGGCCTCCCGGAGCCGGCCGGCCTCCGCGAAGGCGGCGACCATGGCCCGCATCGCCTCGTGCGCCATCGGGAGGCACCCCCGCGCGACGAAGGTGGTGGCGGCCGTGGCGTAGAGCCGCAT
>OAMR01000009.1:4805893-4822580 GCA_900205405.1 Echinochloa crus-galli | reverse complement strand
AGAGCCGCATGAGGCGGCGCAGGTCCGGGCGCGCGGCCAGGAGCCGGAAGAGCGCCAGCGCCGCCGCGGAGCCCGCCGAGTCCGCGACGGACGGGAGCGCCGCGATGGCGTCGTCGGAGGCGAGCGTGGCCGGGTCGGGGTCAGCGTCGCTGCGGTAGGCGGCATCGACGGAGGGAGAGGGAGAGGGAGAGGGAGACGATGGGGTGGAGGTGGCGCCGGTGGAGAAATGCCGGAGCATGGGGAGGACGAGGCGGCGGCCATGGATGCAGCGAGGGAGCATCTCTGAAAGTCTGAACGGTGATGGCGCCCCTCCACAGCTTTGTTTCACCTGAAGAAGCGTGGAGTGCTGGAAAGCCGCTTTCAAGTTGAGAATACGGAAACTCTTGGGAATTCGTCTCTACATGGGGAATACGGGTTGGAGTTATGGATCGCGGTAACCGTTGCGATCTGTCAAAATACGCTTTCGTCGGCCTCGCCGGCCGCAGGCCGCCGCCACCCCTCAATGCTCACCCCGCCGCCTCCGCCGCGGGCTTCCGGCTCCTCGTCAGAAGCTTTGGTCGCGTCTTCGCCAAGGCTGTGAAGTAGGATGAGTGAGGCGGCGAGGGCGGACGATGCTCTTCTCCTTAACCGCCGCTGACGCCGGCGGGTCCAGCTGCTCGGCGACCTCCCATGTCCGATCTCCGCCTGCTAACTGCGACTCCAAATCTTCTCTGTGTGGAGGATCCAGGTGCGCTCCCGTCTCCTCGCTTTTAATCTGCACACGAATTCATCGCTTCTGCCACACCGATTAGCTGCCTCCTGCACTGCAGACTGTCACCTGTCAGATTCGATCAGTGCCCACTCGTGATGCTGCTTCCTGAATCCCATGCTTCAGCTCCTCACTCGTACTGAGAAGGCTCCTCGCTACCACTAACAAGGGAGTAGGGGACAACTGGTGGCATTGTTGGATTGGATTGATCCCCTTCATTCGTTTGTTTGGTTCCCAATATTTTCTCTGAAATGGGGAGCTCGGGGAAGCTCAGTTTAAAATTCTGAAATGAATAAGGGCTCGGATAGTTGGTAACAGGGTACATAAGAAAAGTTTGAAAGGAAAGCATCCCAGGAAGTCAAAATGATATTGGAAACAAAACAAGTTCCATGCGAAAAAGGATCCACCAAAATGTCCATTGAACGTTCAATCAAAAATATGGATGGAGATAGTGCTCTCGTACGATGGATAGCTGATGCAATGTCCTATGATCGTGTGAAAGTTGGGGTTGAGCAAAAGTTTGTTCAAGGAGAAAAAAAAAGACAAATCAGCCTATGAACAGTGCATCCAACCCGATTACATGCTGATTTTGCCTTTTTTTTGTTTCAACTTGCACCACATTTTGTTCGATGCCAACTTTTCCTTGAACATAAACTGTTATATTGTTTATCCGTATGTATATTTGGTTGAATTTTTCATGCACATTTTGGTGGGATTTTTTCTTGTGGAGTATGGGAGCGCCTCAAGATGCTGGAGCACTTGAATTGTACTCCTTGTGTGTCACATAAATGTTGGAGTTTCACTCATCACGCACCATTTGATGTAAGTTAGCCAACTAAGAATGCTCATTGGTACACTATCTACACTTTTATGCAGAAACCCCCTCAATGGGGCTGCTATTTAATCAATTAATGGCATATTCACCCCCACATTGCTGATTACATAGATTAACTTTGTCTTACTTTGGCTATATTAAGCTGCGAAATTTAAACTTTGAAACAAATGATGATCAAATTTTAACTTGGCACATGAAGTCATCAGACCAAACAGCCCGCAAAGGTAGGCATAGCCACATAGTTGCATGCTGCGCTAGGAAATCGACTCATGTGTGGTGGTCTAAAGAAAATGGCTTTGTATGATTGATACCAGTTTGCACTAAACATATGTTAGTTTGACTCAGCAGGTGAAGGGAAAAAAACTATTCTAACACTGTTACTTGGCAGTAGGGGTGGTAATGGATCATGGCCCGTTTGTTCCTTCACAATCTAACTTGGCCCTAACAAAATTTAGCTCAAAAACTAGTATTATTTTATCCCGGCCCTAATCCGGCCCGATCCTTAAAATTTCTAATACAAAAGTGAGGGCCCTTTACCACCCCTACTTGGCAGGTAAGGACAGAGCGTACTCCAGCTAATATACAGAGATGGATAGATACAGGTCAACAAACTCCAATCAACAAGGCAAAAATGATTTCATAAGAGGTAGGCATGAGGCAACTGAACTGCATGCAAGACTGCTGAAATACATTTCCAGTTGCATTTTAGAGGTGCTAAAGGGTCCCTAGATACCAAATTTCAAGTTATAATTTTTGTATCTCATAAGTACTGTAAAAAAATGTCAACTTCTAATGTTGTGCATACCCTTTTTGGGAGATGCAGTTGTAGGCCTTTCAAGTTCGAAGTTTCTACTTGTTTGAGAAAAAAGATTGATATTTCTACACAAGCTTGGGGGTGGGGGATGTATTTCCACTGGTTCTTATGATCTTTCCCATTTTTTTTATGGTTCTTACTTGGAAGGAAAAGTTGTACATTGTGAAGTGTGCGGGTTTCCATGCTAGTGACAGTGCTAAACAAATCCCTTCCTTTTTATTTCTGTAGAGCATCCAGAGCTCTGTGTCATTGTATTAAGAAAAAACATGACAAAGATAGAAAACTATAAAAACAAGAGATGCAAAAGCGCACATAGAACCTTATCCAAACACATTTGCTTTTATAGGCCTGCAAGTTAATTTGACGACATCAGATCTTCATGTTTTTCATTTTGCTAGTTGAGTTTGCTGTTGTTTGAAACAAATAAAAAGGCCATGCTAACACAACAATGCAACTTGCAGGGACTAGGGATATAAGCATTGTTTCAACTCTGATCATACATAGTACTCATCCACTACAACCGTGGGTTTGTTTGGGTGCATGCTGAGTGACCTTCTGATATCAGACACCTTTACCCGGGTAGTTTCAGAAGCCTGTTGGCTGACTCTAAGAAGCACTTGCTGGAGACTCTCAAGGTTTTCAACACCATAGCAACCTTCCAACACCTTAAATCTCAGCTCAAGCCTTTGGAGCTTTGGCATTGCACCTTCAAGGAAGCTTATCAATGGTAGCAATGGTGCAGAGAAACGAAGTAGCTTCAGACTGTGGAATCCATCCGAAGGGATAAGGACCTTTCCTCCTGAATCTGTCATGTTCTTCATCAGAATCTTAACAACACTCTGATCATGGTGGCTTGCTGCGTTGATTGAAAACGTAAGAGAGAATAACAAAGGGAGCTGAGCGAGAACAAACAAGGCATATGTCCTTAGCGAAGTCAATGATAACGTTAATTTCTCAAGGTTTTCCAGCTCACCCATCCATGGAGGCACTTTAGGCAGTTTGCCGGAAAGATCAAGCGTGTGGATGTATTTTGGGGGAGTGGATAAAGAGACTACCGAATCAAGAAAGCCAGTGAAACCATCGTCTATTGCAAGAGACTTCAGGGAGCAACCACTTAGGTACTCGATGGCAGAGAGTAAATCACTATATCTCTGGTTGCTATCATCAAAGTCTTTAAGGTTGTAGATGCTGAGCTTCTTCAAATTGGTAAGGTTGTGCATGTCTGCAAGTGCTGCACCTGAGCTCCTACAGATCCCGATCCCAGATAATGTTTGTAGTCCTATCATCTTTGCAATCCCTTCTGAGAATGTCAAAGCTAGGCGGGTGGATTTGTTGCCTCCAAGTAGATGGGCCATTTTTTGAAGACCTGCAACAGATGCTGGGAGCTCCTGCACATATGTCTCCCTTATATCCAATGTCTCCAAATACTGCAGCTTCCCAATTTCTGATGGGAGGTTCTTGATGCTGGTCTTACGCAAGTTCAGGTACTTAAGATGGAACATCTTGCATATCTTCCGCAGATGGTTAACAATCAAGCCTCTGCAACCTTCAAGATCCAACACCTGCAGTATCCCAAATTTGAATGAAAAAGATTGCAGCCGCTCTAAACTCTCAAATGCTGTCAATGATCTGACGTGCGACAAGTTCATGATCTCTATTGCGGCTTTTGCACGCTCCGGGTCACTGTTATGCAGGGAGAGGCGGCGGGCCTTGTTGCTTGGCATTGCTGTGAGCCGATGGCCCCCAGCTACGGTGATGAAGTTCTCTTCGCTTGACTTGGATACAATGTATTCAAGGATCATATCGTGAACTTGACAAGTCTTCACTTTTCCATCGCTGCTGTGATCCACTGGCCGGATTATGTTCCTACTGATGAGCTCATTAAAAGATTCCCCAGCAACTTCTTCAACAGGTTTACCGTGCTTCTCAATGATGAAACCTTCAGCTATCCACCGCCTTACCAAACGTTTCCGATTGATGACGTAACCCTTTGGAAAAATACTCAAGTACAGCAAGCAATTCTTTTGATCAGCTGGCAAATCATTGTAGCAGAGGTTAAGTATCTGTGTCACTCCTTCAGGGTTGAGGTTCATCTCCCGCTCGGAACTTAAAGAATCCTGCACTTTTGTCCAATGGCTATTTGTTCTCGGATCCCTGGCCAAGAGCCCTGCTACTGCAACTATTGCTAAGGGCAGACCTCCACATTTCTTCAGAATCTTATCCTTGGTGTCTCTGAATTCATCTGGACATGGATCGCTACCACCAAATATCCTTTCAAAGAGGAGGCTTTTTGATTTGTCTTCGGGGAGCCGGTCAAGCATGCAGATCCGATCATTTTGTTGGCGTCTTGTGGCCTTAGCTACAGATGTGAATCTTGTTGTCACCACTATGCTGCTTCCATTACCATTTTTGGGCAAAGAAACCCAGATATTTTCCCAGGCTGATACAGACCAGAGATCATCTATTAAGAGGAAATACCTGTTGGAACAACATGCATAAATCAAGTCAGTACCATCTAACACTTTCTCTCATGCAAATATTTTGCTGATTGGATTCTTACCCTGTCATTTTGTTCTGCTCAATTCCTTTTTTTCTAATTCGGTCACATGATCACATCAATTTATAGTTTTTTTATGTGGACACTTGGACAAAAATGCTGTCTTCATTCTTCAATAAAATAATTACTAAATTACAAGCTTATTATAAATTTGTGAAGGTGATTTGAGCTTTCAGTGACAACCAAAGTTGGTCTTCGCCTCCACTTTTAGTATTAGTTAAAAAATAGAATATACTGTGGTTGTTCATGAAACAGATGCTAAACTGAAACATAATAGCACGTCACGATCAGTCATGTAATAATATCTCATAATTAAACCATGAACTTTTTAATGAATGATGGTGCCAACTAATATAAATATTTCGTTATAGGACTATAGAAGAAGGAATTGTGGGGGTGTTTGGACTGAGGAACCGGGTGTTCAATCTCCCTCTCGCTCACTTCTGTTTGCTTTGGAGAATAGAATGGTTGATCCATCATCACATCATCCTTACATGTAACCACGTAGGTTTAACTTAATAATTAGTATTGAAGTTCATCCTGCCAAAAATCATGGGATGAGCACATGATGGACTCCATTCTAGATTAGGTAATTTCTCAAACCAAACACCCCCTAAAAGTTCCTAATTATTCACTACTAGTTGGCACTTGGTGGCAGGCTGGCAGCAACAGTTAGAATGCATCGCCTTTGAAATGGAAAAAGTCTACTTCACCCCCCAACCTATGAGGGGTGGAACACATCACCCCCCAACCTATGAAAATGAGTTTTTTACCCTCTGAACTTTCTAAAACCGGACAAATCACCCCCTGAAGCAGTTTTAAAAAATCATAATAAATCACAGAAAAATCGTAAAATGGAAAATCAAATTGTGTTGGACTCCAAATAGATCTACGCGGTGAACATATAATATGGTATGCTTTAGTACATTTTTTTTACAACTATGAAGAAATGCATAGATTTAAAGTTACAGGAAAAAAATGTACTAAAGCATTCCATATTATATGTTCACTGCATAGAACTACTAATTTGAAGTCCAACACAATTTGATTTTCTATTTTACGATTTTTCTGTGATTTATTATGATTTTTCAAACTGCTTCAAGGGGTGATTTGTCCGGTTTTAAAAAGTTTAGGGGGTAAAAAATCCATTTTCATAGGTTGGGGGTGATGTGTTCCACCCCTCATAGGTTGGGGGGTTAAGTAGACTTTTTCCCCTTTGAAATAGTGAGTAAAGAATTATGATGATAAGGGGTTTATGACTCTATTCCGAACCTCTTTTTGTCCAAGTGTTTTTTGAGCTCCTCCTTGAGCTGCTTGTCGCTCCATCCATCAATTCCACCTAGAGAATCACCACCTTGGCGCTCTTTGTCAGGAACCTGCGGCATGACCTGCTTGAGGATGCTTCTTAGCAGCGCCGCCAGGTTCAGCTTCTGCGACGCCTGCACGCACGCTCGGGAGTCGAATTTCTCCCCGAACTTGCGGTGCAGCGCCAGGGCCAGCGTTGTCTTGCCCAGGCCGCCGAATCCCAAGATGGCAAGGACCCTCATGTCGCTCTTCTCCTCGTTCAGCCACGCCCCGAGGCTGCCAATGGCTTCCTCCATCCCTACCGGCTCCGGGGTGCTGACGAGCTGCCGGCCAGGCTGCGGACGGTCGCCGACGTGGTAAGACGGCGCTGTCCAGCTGCTTGCCGTCGCGACTACGGCGGCGTCGGGCGGCCCCGGGTCCTTGACGCCGTACCTCGTGCGGCGCTCCCCGACGCCCTGCGCCCTGTTCTTCAGTTCGACGATCTGGGCGGCGATGCCGCGGCGCGCCCAGAGCGTGGCCATGGCATACCACGCGCTGCGGAGGCGGGCCATGAGGCCCTCACCCCGGGGCTGCGCGCCGAGGCGGTGCACGAAGTCGTCGACGCAGTCCTCGATGTCGTAGGCGACGTCGCGCACCTGCTCCATCCAGTCCTTGGTCTGCTCGTCGTGGTGCTCGCCGGCGGCGTGGCCGAGGTTGCGGAGGAAGGCGTGCATGCTGGCGAGCTCGTCCTTGATGTACTGGATCTCGCTGCGGACGCCGCTGATGAGGGTGTACTCCTGGGCGAGCAGGCTGCCGAGCTTGCCCAGGAGGGACTTCATGGCGCTGTCGGAGGCGCCCACGGCAAGCTCCATTTTCTTCCAAGGTTCTTGCTCGCTCGCGTCGCCCACAAAATTTTCAGACGAAGATGGGGGAACGAAGATGCGAGCTTTCAAGGCGCGAGGTTGGGGCTCGATCTCTAAGCCTCCACAAACTAGTCGTTAATGGTTAGCACAATGGGCGTCATGTTGCTAGACAGCCTCTATAATGGTTCACCCTTTGGAATTAACAAGCTACACACACAGCGGCACAGTATGACTGTACGACGTATGAATAGACAGGGGCACAGCATCTATATAATTTCATGTTCTCGTTGTCACATTAGCAGAAGCATGATCTAAGTATGTCTGTATCATATCCTTAGATGTAAATACTCTAATTTATTCGAAATAGCATTGTTTCCTCAAGATATACGTCTTATTCGCTTGGATTATCAGCCACCAGTCAGCAGTGTTTTTCTCTTAACAAAAACCAGCACCAGCCATCAGCGAGTCAGCAGTGTTTTTCTCTCAAAAAAACCAGCACTAGCCACCAGCGACCAGCCAACCGAACATGGCCATAGTTAATATTATTGGTGGCATGGATGAATCGGATCTTTTGCGGGCGTTTGCTGATGATCTGATGTCCAACAGCCTACTTGAAGAGCTGGAGAGAGTCTATGGAGGAAGGGTGACGATGAGTAAATAAGGATTGCAGATTGTTCGCGGAGACAGGCTCATCATCAATAATCGACACGATTGAACAAGACAATGTGATTGAGGAGACACAGAGCTGTAGTGCAGGCGTGCAGCCCACAGCCATCACTTCCGAGCAGGGCTGAAGGAGACTGGCTAGACAACGGATTTCCCACACCGAAAAACAACCTGTACGGGCACCGCGTGGCACATACACACCCGTCTAAGCATGCGACGCTGTCTATGAATAGACGCTGGTTCCTCCATCCTGCAATACGCGGATGACACGATTCTGTTTGTGGACGACGATTTAGAAAAGGCCAAAGGCTTGAAATTAGTACTAAGTGCTTTTAAAAAGTTATCATGTCTTAAAATCAACTTCCATAAAAGTGAGTTATTCTGCTTTGGGGAAACGAGAGATAGGACTAGGGAATATGTGGAGCTTTTTGGATGTAAGGAGGGTGAGCTTCCTTTCAGATACTTGGGCATTCCTATGAGTACTAGAAGACTATATAATAAGGATTGGAGGGTGGTCGAGGAAAGATTTCAAAGAAAGCTGAGTAGTTGGAAGGAGAAGTTATTATCATCGGGAGGGAGACTAATCCTAATCAACTCGGTCTTGTCTAGCTTATCGATGTTCATGATGTCTTTCTTCAGAATACCTAAAGGTGTTTTGGAGAAACTGGATTATTATAGGTCCAGAGTTTTTTGGCAATGCGATGAGCACAAAAAGAAGTATAGGTTGGCCAAATGGAGCATTCTTCATAAACCTAAGAGTGTTGGGGGGATGGGCATTATTGATTTAGATATCCAAAATAAATGTTTGTTGAGTAAATGGATTATTAAACTAATTAATGAAGATGGTGTATGGCAGCAAGTACTCAAGAAAAAGTACCTTAAGGGCAGCACTTTATCACAAGTTGGGAGAAAGAAAGGAGATTCACATTTCTGGTCCGGTTTAATGGAGGTTAAAAAGATGGTACTGGAGAGAGGCAGGTTCAAAGTGAATGATGGTACCCAGACTAGATTCTGGGAGGATCTTTGGTTAGGGAAAGAGTCTTTAATGGAAAAATATCCTACCCTTTACAACATAGTGAGTAAGAAAAATGTGTCGGTTGCCCAAGTACTGAGTTCTACCGCACTAAACGTATCTTTTAGACGTGCTTTAGTGGGTGACAATTGGGACAAATGGTGTACAATAGTGGGGAGTATTCTTACGGTGAATCTTAATGATCACAGGGATTTCTTCATCTGGACGGCAAACAAAAACTTTTCGGTAAAGAATATGTATAATGACATAGTTGTGCAATCAGGGATTCCGTTTAAATGTGGGACGTGGAAAGCTAAGATCCCTTTGAAGATTAAAGATCTTCCTTTGGTATCTTATGAAAGGGGTAGTGTTAACTAAGGACAACCTAGTAAAAAGACAATGGAAAGGGTGTACTAAGTGCTATTTTTGTACTGAGCAAGAAACAATTCAGCACTTATTTTTTGAATGTCCCATGGCTAGGCTTATGTGGGGATTGTATGTTTTACATTTGGGGTTACAAAACCGGTGGATGTGGAGCATATTTTTGGTCCTTGGCTTAGAAGTTTTTCAAACAAGCAGGGGAACTTTGTGCTGATTGGACTGGCGGCATTGTGCTGGGCCATATGGATATGTAGGAATGAGCTGGTGTTTCAAAGGTCACAATATAAATCTGTTTTGCAGGTGATATTTAGGGGGACATTTTGGATCAGGAGCCGGTCTGTCCTTTCTAAAGAGGAAGGGAGAATCATTTTGAAGGAAGGTTGCAGAGCCTTGGAGTCAGCAGCTTTGGAGATCTTTCATAAGTCTGGGTGGAACACTCTGAAGCGGATAGAGAACTAGTTTCGAGCTGCTGTGCGTCTTTGTTTGCATGGTCTGCTGTGTGATCTGGTAAAACTGTTTGGTCTGAATTGGTACAGCCTAGGTGCTGTCATGTGGGGTGTGTGTTTTTGAACCTGTGCAGTCTAGTTACTGCCTCTTTGCTGTAAGTTGGCCGCAGACAACTCTTCGTATTGTTGAGGCCGGAACAATGTTCTTTTATCTAAAAAAAAGCATGCGACGCGTGGATGTTGAAATTCGTGGCCATGATGATACTCCCTCCAAATCATAATATTTGACGTTGCTTAGTTTAATTTTAAACTACCTAACGTCAAATAAAACGATATGGAGGTAGTATATTCTAAGCAGGGGGTGATTGGTTGTAGCATTTCGATGATTGGTTGCCTGGGCGATGAGCTCTGCCTGGCTTGCTTCTCGGCCTGGCTCAGTGTAAACGAAAATGGATGCAAGCATCAAGCAACCGAACCGAACAGCGTCCCTATTTTTTATGACCAGGCACAAACGTCAACCAAACAAAAGCCTGCTGCATGCGACATGTCTGGCCCATACGACACGAGCCTGCATGCGTGGTGCAAGCCAGGGTACTGACCAATCACGCCCTAGGAGTATGGGCGACGCTGACTCACCTGTTTGTTTGCTTGCTTCACGGGGATATGAATCATATATCTGCCTGCATGCCCATCCCTCTCGCATCCCCTCACAGGACACACTCCATGTGCAATAGCGGTACGGTTTTGGTTATATTGTCATTCATCTGGATGAGACCGGTAATAAAGCCCTTTATTCTTAAAAAAATGTTAAAGGCTTGCCAATTAGAAGTTGTTGCTGGCCATCCGACTTGCTGGCCAGCCCCAGCTGGGGAGGCGACGACGGTGGCGACGGGGTCACCATCGGCCCGGCGCCTGCAGGTTCGCCGGCTTACCCTTGCGCCGGCCAGGGCAACGCAGGGGCAGGCTGGCGGCGCACCATCGGAGGAGGAGTGCACCCTGGCGAGGGAGCGACTGCATCGCAATGTGGAATTGGCAGCGATGGTGGCATCATCGAGAAGATCGTCGCCAACAATTCCTGGAGTCGAGAGCCCTAGTGGGTCTCAGTTTTGGGCGATCGGAGGGGACGACCAAGAGTCGAAGGAGGAGGAAGTAGGCAGTCCATGTTCCGTGGAGTCCATTGACACACCGGAGCTATGGAGTCGAGCTCGACGGGCCGGGTTCTCGGATCAACAAATCATGCAAGCGGAGGCGGAATTATGGGTCAGTCCGAAGGAGGTGAAGACTGGTGAACGGCGGCTCGCTGATCAGATCATCGTCGAGCTGTATCATCAACAAACAGGCAAGCCTTGGAGGGGTCCTCTGCCGGTGCCCAGGGTTTCGCCGCCACGGACGATCGGTGACGCTCTGGCGTCGGCCAAGGTAATCTCTAGATCACGTTCTCGTTCTGGAGGGGCCAATTTACCGGCCAAGTCTTCCTCGCCGGCGAGGTGTGCGCCGGAGTCGGGCGAGGTGACGAGCTGCCTGAGATCCGGTCCTGGCGGCCAATCCGGGCGAGTTTCGGGGGAAAATCAGGATTCAAAACTCAAACCTCGATCAACTGTGAGTGGGCCAAAGTCATGTGACGGCCCAGCGCCGTGTGCTAGCCCAGTGCGACTGTGCCTGAGCCCAGGGGTGCCGTTTAGGCCTACTCCGGGTCTTGTTGCATTATTCGCACGGACTGGAACGCTGCGGCGCCAAAACCCTAGCCCTCGCGCAGTGCACGCCATCGCCGACTCCTCGCGAGGCTGCTCGTACGCGCAGGTGCTGCAGCAAGAGATGGAGAACTCTGGGAGAGGAAACCGTGGCGGCAACCACTCCAATGGCCAGGGCGGCTTCCTAGGGCGTGGCGGGTTCCAAGGGGCTCCCCATGGCGGGTTCCATCCCGGCCGTGGAGGGTTCCCTGGCCAGAGCTCCGGCCGGTATGGGGGCGGCTGCAATGCTGGTGGACGTTTTGACTTGAGGTATGGTGGCAGGCGGCCGTTCGGTGGGAGAGGCAATCATGGGCAGGCGCCAAACCCTGCTGGTCAGGGTGCACCAGCGCCGGCCGGTGGCCAAACAGCAGCTGCGCCGATATCTGCTGATCAGGTGGCTCAAGCGGCGTCGCTGCTGAAGCAGGCGTTCGGAGCGGCTGGTGATCAGGCAGCGCCGGCAGCAGCGTTGTTGCAGCAGGCCCTCGCGCTTGTGCATGGTGGGGAGTCGGGGCAGAAGCAGGACCAACCGAAGCAGCAAGCGTCACAGATGGAGGTCAAAGTTACTGGTGCTGCGAACAACAAGGGAAAAGGGGCTGAGATCGCGGAGTCATCTAGCATGGGGGCAGCTAAGCCACAAGTACCATATTGTTTCAGATGTTATACAAAGGGACATGCTATGGTGGATTGCACCGCAGTGCAGTATTGTGAAATCTGTGACAAGCAGGATCACTCCAAGGTCCGGTGTCCGAGATTCCGAGCGGACAAACCTTTTGCTGCCACCTGTGGCTATGCGGTGGACGGTTTGGGGTTTTATCACATCCCGGCGCCTGTCGTTCAGAAGCAGAAAGGTGAGACGAAGACTGGCACGATCAGAGTTACTGGTGGATCTTTGACAGCAGAGATGGTGAAGTCAGAGTTGGAAAGGCTGATCCCAGGCGTGTGGAAGTGGGTTGTTCAGGAGACAAGTCCTAACACTTTTAGGGCTGTCTTTCCAACATTGGCAGAACTGCAGAGAATGAAAGAATGGGGTATGCTTCACACAAAATACACAGGTATAACCATGACAATTGAGCAGGCAGGTGGCATTGTGGCAAAAGATGTGCTGCCCAAAATTTGGGTTCAATTCTCTGGTTTACCTGATGACTTGAGAGAGTATGAGATCATTTGGGCTGTGGGGTCAATACTGGGAGTCCCTAAAGAGGTGGATATGACTTTTACCAGGAAGCATGACAGGTGCAGAGTCCTGGTGGCTGTACTTGATCCGAATATAATACCACAGAATGTAAACATAGTGATTGGTGATTGCTTCTATACATTACACTTGATGGTGGAGGTGAAAGGGGATGAGGGCAAGCCAATTCCTATGGAGATGGATCCCAGAGATGACAATGATGGCAACCAAGGTGGTAATGTTGATGATCAGGATGGGACAGCGCCTGGGGACAAGCTCACAAAGGAAAAGAAGGGGAGTGTGGCTGATAAATCAGCACAGAGTAGTGTTCATGGCTCGACACAAGGAGTAGGGAAACAACAGGCTCATACTGTGGATGGTGCTCCTAGCGGACCGGTTCTGGAGGGGCAGCAGGTGGGGGCGCTGCCATCACTGGCGCCACCTCCTGTTCCTACACAGGGAGATTTGGGAGAGAAGATGTTGGCACTGGCTGCCATACCAGAAGCACAGGGTGATGGCCTTCGACGGAGCAAGCGTCGAGCCGGGTCTAGTAGCGAAGATTCTTTGGAGGAGGCAATGAAGAGGAAGGCTGAGACTTCAGCTTTAGGACTGCCGACCAAAGGTGATAATAATAGTCTTTCTTTTCTACATTTTTCAGATGATTCTATTTATACTAGCTATAGCGACCTAGGCATTTCTTTAGGGACAGATGCTTCTAGTATTAAGAAATCAATAGATGATATTAGGAATGTGGAGAACAAAAGACTAGCACAATGGCCTGGTTGTGATAAAGTGAATGATTTTTTGGACAAAGACGAGAAAGGCTTAGCCGAAGAGAGTGAGCTTGATAATTTTATTTTGAACCATCTGTGTGGAGAGATTATGGATGAGGTGATGGACTCTAGTGGTGATCAGCTTGATCTTACCACTGAGTTATCAAAATCAGCATCCAAGTCAAAAATAAAAAACAAAAGGAAGTCTAAATGAAAGGTGTCTTTTGGAATAGTAATGGGTTCGGTGACCCAAAGAAACACCGGTTTTTATCGGAGTTGACGAAAGAACAGAGTTTGAACTTTATTGCCATATCAGAAACAAGGAGGAGGAATTTCTCCGATCCTTTCCTGAGAAATCTGTGTGGTGGGAAGAATTACATCTGGCATAGTAAGGAACCAAGGGGTCGTTCAGGAGGGATTTTGTTAGGTATCGACCTAGATACGTTTCACATTGGGGCTATAGATAAAGGGGACTACTATGTGAAATTCCACTTATGCAACAAAAATGATGGCTTTAAGTGGGCATTGGTAGCAATTTATGGTCCTGCACAGAATGAGTATAAAGAGAGTTTTTTGACCGAGTTGGTACATATGTGTAGCCATGAAAGTCTCCCGATTCTGATAGGTGGTGATTTTAATATTCTTCGAAGTCCGAATGAGAAAAATAATGATAATTTTGACCATCGTTGGCCGTTCTTATTTAATGCCGTAATTGATGGTTTGGATTTAAGGGAATTACAGATGTCAGGTAGGCAATACACGTGGGCCAACTCGCTGCAGGTCCCAACATATGAGAAATCAGATCGAATTTTGATGGCCACGGAGTGGGAACAGAAATTTCCATTATCCACGGTCGTTGCGCTGAATAGAGATATCTCTGATCATACCCCTTTACTGCTGAATACCGGTGAGCCGTCCTCGATCAGCTATCAGTCCATGTTTAAATTTGAACTAGGCTGGTTGCTTCGGGATGGTTTCATGGATATGGTAAAGGATATTTGGGTCAATGAGAATACAGGACATACAGCTCTGGAACGCTGGCAATCGAAAGTTAGAAAGGTCCGTCAGCACCTCAGAGGTTGGGCTAAAAATACAAGTGGTCAGTATAAGAAGGAAAAGAAGAAAATATTAGATAAGCTTGATGGTTTCGATAAAAAAGCGGAGTCTTGTCTCTTGTCGCCCCAAGAGATTGACTTAAAACGATGTCTTCAGAATCGTTTAGCAGAGATGCTGCGAGAGGAAGAGATCAAATGGTACCAGAGAGCTAAGGTAAAAGAGTTGCTTGAGGGAGATTCTAATACCAAATACTTTCAGCTGATTGCGAATGGTAAACATAGGAAAACGAGAATATATCAACTACATGCCGGGGATCATATAATTTGTGGAGATGATGCTCTGAAAACATTTATTACCACATATTACAAAGGTCTGTTTGGCCCCCCAGAGAGAACTAATCTTCAATTAGATGAGACCCGGGTTGAGGATATTCCACAGGTCTCTGTGGTTGAGAATGAAGTTCTCGTGGCTATGTTTACTGAGCAGGAAGTAAAAGAAGCAGTTTTCCAAATGGAACATAACAAGGCACCTGGTCCGGATGGTTTCCCAATTGAATTCTACCAAGCTTCATGGGATTTTATAAAGTCGGATTTGATGCTATTGTTTCAAGAATTCCATAATGGAACGTTGCCTCTTTATAGCTTGAATTTTGGTACAATAATATTGTTACCAAAATGCAAGGAAGCTACCAAGATACAACAGTATAGACCAATATGCTTACTTAATGTAAGCTTTAAAATTTTCACGAAGGTGGCGACAAATAGAATCTCTCAAGTAGCTCAAAAAGTCATAAGCCCCACACAGACGGCCTTCTTGCCGGGTAGGAATATTATGGAAGGGGTGGTGGTGTTGCATGAGACACTCCACGAACTCCATAAGAAAAAACAGAGCGCAGTGATTTTTAAAATAGACTTTGAAAAGGCTTATGATAAAGTCAAATGGTCTTTTGTACAACAAACTCTAAGAATGAAGAGATTCTCACAAACATGGTGTAGGTGGATTGAAGAATTTATACAGAAAGGTCATGTGGGCATTAAAATAAATGATCATGTAGGACAGAATTTTCAAACCTGGAAGGGTCTAAGACAGGGAGATCCATTATCACCCATTCTATTTAACATAGTGGCTGATATGCTCGCAATTATAATTAATAGAGCAAAAGAAGATGAGCAGATCGCAGGGGTTGTGCCGCACCTTGTTGATGGAGGTCTCTCTATCTTACAATATGCAGATGACACGATTCTCTTTATGGATCACGACATAGCTAAGGCCATGCATATGAAACTGATACTTAGCGCGTTCGAACAATTATCTGGGCTCAAGATAAACTATCACAAGAGCGAGCTTTATTGTTTCGGGCAAGCTAAAGAAAGTGAGGATCAGTATGCACAACTTTTTGGGTGTAAATCCGGGTCCTCTCCTTTTCGATATCTAGGGATACCAATGCATTATAGGAAGTTGAGCAATTCAGATTGGAAGGTAATTGAGGAGAAATTTGAGAAGAAACTCAGTAGCTGGAAAGGTAAACATATGTCCGTAGGTGGTAGACTAGTGTTGATTAACTCTGTGCTATCCAGCCTTGCAGTGTTTATGTTGTCCTTCTTTGAAGTTCCCAAAGGGGTTTTGGAAAAACTGGATTATTTTAGATCCAGGTTCTTTTGGCGGTCTCACGAACATAAAAGGAAGTATAGGCTTGCCAAATGGAATATACTATGCCAACCTAAAGAAACTGGTGGTTTGGGCATTAAAAATCTAGATATACAAAATCAATGTTTGTTGAGTAAGTGGTTGTTTAAGCTCATCAATGAGGATGGTCTTTGGCAACAAATCCTAAGGAAGAAGTATCTAAGATCAAAAACTATAACACAAGCCGAGCATAAACCCGGGGACTCTCATTTTTGGTCAAGCTTAATGAAGGTAAAACAAACATTTACCAGTTTTGGTTCTTACCATTTAAATGATGGCAAACAGATCAGGTTTTGGGAAGACAAGTGGCTGGAAAATTATACTTTCAGGCAACAATACCCATCTCTATATAATATTGTCAGGAAAAAACATGATATTGTAGCCACAGTTTTGTCTAGCATTCCTCTAAATGTGTCTTTTAGGCAAGCATTAGTAGGTCAAGATTTAATTCTGTGGCACGATCTGGTTAGTCGCATCAGTCATATTCAGTCGAATGATACCTCCGATAGTTTCAGGTGGAACTTAACACAATCAGGCTTATTTACTGTTAAATCCATGTATATGGCGATTATTAATAGTGACAATGCCCAGAGACATAAGCAAATTTGGAGGTTGAAACTACCATTAAAAATAAAAGTTTTTTTGTGGTATTTAAAAAGGGGGTT
>OAMR01000009.1:4770516-4787774 GCA_900205405.1 Echinochloa crus-galli | reverse complement strand
CCGGACGCGCTCGCCATCGCCGGCCGCGCTCGCGTGGAGGGGAGGGAGCGGGGCGGCGGCGCGAGTGGAGGAGGGGCGCCGGCATGGGGCCGCCGCCACCCACCGCGCACCGTCTGCCGCCGCGCAGGAGGGAGGGAGGGACAAGGGGGCAGCGGGGGAGGAGAAGAGCGGCGGCGGTGGTGGGGAATAGTAGGGAGAGGGGGTAGGAGGGTAAATAAAGATAAGAGTAAAATAAGATGGTACTCCCTGCGTCCCAAAATAAATGCAATTATAGAGTTCAAATTTCGTCCCACAAAAAATGTAAACTTTCACCTATTTACCACTAAAGACAAGACAATTTCCGGAAGATTCTCACAAAAGACAACTAACATCTCATCCACTTCTTACAAAAGGCAAGGGGTATTTTGGTAATTTTATACGTAACATTGGTTTGCGTGCTTGGTCTAAGAATTGCATTTATTTTGGGACGGAGGGAGTAGTTGTTGGTGGTGGAATAAAATATATGATAGTTGGTATAGAAGAATATGATAGAGCAGAGATGAGTGCGGGGAAAATTGGGATAGAGGAAGGAATCTCGATGACCAGACTAGAATATTCCTTTTGGGAAGGGAAATAGAGAAAGACGAGTGCGAGCAGCCTAAGCCGCTTTCGCTTTTGTGGCGAATACGGGTTTCATTGCAAACGCGGCCGTACCTATCGTGCTCGCCGCACCGGCGGCCGCCGCTACCCACCGACTTCCGTTGGAGCCGTCCGAAGCTTCAGGCGTCAGCATCAGTGTTCTTCGCCTCTTCGGTGGCGCCGCCGCCGCGCGCCCTGATGTTTGCGCCGCCGAGGTAACTTTGGAGCGCCCGCATCTTCGGATTCTCGGCGGTTCATTGCCTGCGTGTGCCATTTGTAGCCAACTGGGGTGTCTATTTGTTCATTTGCTGTAGAAAATACAGTCAAATCCACCTCCCTCCATGGAGGGGACTAGCTACCATCGTGCGAGCGAATACCTGGGGATTCCTCTGGAGACCATCCCGTTTCCGTGCTGCTTTTTAGATAATGGAAATAATTCCGGCCTTTGCCAAAAAGGCTACAGCCAAAGTTTACAAAACAGCATCACATCAGTATGCCATCACACATTTGAAATAAAAGCGACACACCACAAGTTTGAGGAATTAGTATGCAATTATATTACTAAACCTCCAGCCGTGGTGAGCGAAGAGACGCATCGTCAGAACCTCCAAAGCTTGACAAGCGTCAATTATTGCCTGCTTATCCTGATCATGCCGTGCCCAGAAGCGGAGCCAATAGGTTCCCCTGAACAGTACCTGCAAGTAAGTTTTCATAGGAGCTTTGTCAAAGACCAAATCATTTCTACTAAGCCATATTGCCCAGCATAACGCCGATGCACCGACTAACATATGATTCTTACTTTTACTATCCAAACCTATAAGCCATCCATTAAACATCACATGAAAGCTAACAGGTGGATTGATATTGAAAGCAAGCTGTACCGCTCTCCCAAGGAATTTGGCCATATGACAATCAAAAAAGAGGTGCTGAATTGTTTCCTCATGAGAACAAAAGGAGCATAACTTACTCCCATTCCAATTCTAGATTATCCTTAGTCAGAATAATACCTCTTTTCAAGTACCACATGAAAATTTTAATCTTAAATGGTACTTTCACCTTCCATAGTCTAGAACTACGTCTTATGTTTGCATTCGTAATGATGGCCGTATACATTGATTTTACCGAAAATAAACCATTTGGTGTAAGATGCCAACGAAAAACATCACTACGATCATTTAACTGTACGTGACTGATTCGACCTACTAGCTCATGCCAAAGGTTTAAATTCACCCCCTGTAAAGATCTTCTAAAAGATACATTCAGAGGTATCCTAGCAAAGACCGTAGCCACTGTATCACTCTTTTTCCTAACAATCTGATAGAGAGACGGGTACTGTTGTTTAAGAGTAAAATTGCCTAACTATTTGTCTTCCCAAAACCTGATGTTAAGACCGAATTAATTAGTACCAGTCGCCCTCCTACCGACATATGTTTACCTTTCCAACTTGCTAATTTCTTTTCGAACTTCTCTCTATCACCTTCCAGTCAGAGTTGCTGAGTTTCCTGAAATGCATCGGAATGCCTAAGTACCGGAACGGGTACGAACCAGATTGACAACCGAATAATTCAGTATAACGTTGTTCGCATTCTTTAGCTTGTCCAAAACAGAAGAGCTCACTTTTATGAAAATTAATTTTAAGACCTGACAATTGTTCGAACGCACAAAGCAACAGCTTCATATTAGTTGCTTTCGTAAGGTCGTGGTCCATAAACAAAATAGTATCATCCGCATATTAGTTGCTTTCCGTGCTGCTACTCTGCGAGATTCAATGTTGTACAGCTTGCAACCGAGCTTCTGAATGCTACAGTATAAGTATAACAACATCCACTGGGTATTGCAATGCCGAATTTCTCTGAAATACTTCATTCCATCGCTATAGCTTTACTTCATTTGTTCCTCGCCTGTCGGGACCGCGTCAATGATGTTAAGTTTGCTTGCCACGACCAATGAGCTGCTGACTCAGTGGGTCTTGTGAAAGTGGAGCCGTGCTGGATCCAAGTATGTGCTGGGCATCTTCCTGCTCTCCTGTTGACCCTTAACATTGATAGCCTTAGTCTTGTCTTGACAAGTCATGGTCTTGTTTTTAAAACAACATGGTGTTTGCACACAAACTGTCCGGTAAGCTACAACATTTTTCGTCCCTCATTCTTAGATTTCTAGTCCATCTTAAACATAGTTCTCATCAATTGTTTGTTTTCTGTATTTTAGACCTCTCAGCCACTGCGACTTAATTTCAGCAGGAAACAACACAATATGGTTTTTTTAATATATATGTCAGGGTGTTGTTTCCATTCTTTGCTGAGTTTTAATCTCCACGAAAAGAGTACAAGATTACGACTGAAGACTTGCAGAGATAAGTCGGTCAAGGTTTTTTAATTGGTTAGGTGCACTGAACCATATGTCAAGGTATTTCAATAATCCATAAGTCAATAACTGTGACAGGCGTGACAGGCAAACTTCTGCAACGGTGCAACCACTCTGTCTATCTATACATTAGCTGTTGGCATGTTGATACTCTAACTTCATTTCTGTTTGTGAAACAACACTTGCCAATACCAAGATGGTCCTCCCATGTAATCAAATCATGCTTCTGGGCATTTTTCTGCTGGCTGCAGGTCGGCCCAGTTCCTCGTCGAGCCATAGCAATGAGACTGACCTCACTGCTCTACTAGCTTTCAGATCCCAGGTGTCTGATCCACTTGGAATCCTTCGCGTTAACTGGACAGTCGGCACATCCTTCTGCTACTGGATTGGCATTACATGCAGCCAGCGTCGGCAGCGTGTCATTGCTTTGCAGCTCCCAAACATGCCCCTGCAGGGCATGATCAATCCGTTTATCGGTAATCTCTCTTTCTTGTCTGTTCTCAATCTAACAAACACAGAACTGGCAGGCTCCATCCCAGCTGATCTTGGACGGTTGACTCGTCTCAGAGTTCTTGATCTTGGTCATAATCGATTGTCAGGTACTATACCACCTGCCATGGGAAACCTTACTAGAATCCAAGTTCTTATTCTACACTACAACGGTATCACAGGCCATATTGTTCAGGAGCTCGAAAATTTGCATGACATTAGGTACATAAGTTTCGTAAAGAATGACTTAAGTGGCCACATACCTGAAAATTTATTCAACAATACACCTTTGTTAACCCACATAAACTTTGGAAACAACAGTTTGTCAGGAACAATACCAAATGGCATCTGCTCCTTGTCCAAGCTTCAATACCTAGTTAATCATCTCACAGGCCCTGTGCCTCCATCCATATTCAACATGTCTAGGATGCAGCAAATGATCCTTTACGGAAACTACAAGCTCACCGGACCTATCCCTGATAATACAAGCTTTAGTCTCCCCATGTTGAGATTGATCGATCTCCATCGGAACAGCTTCGAAGGCCGACTCCCATCTGGACTTGCAGCATGTCAATACCTCAATGAAATTAATATGATTTCCAATTTATTTGCTGATGTTTTGCCAACATGGTTAGCTAAACTGCCACAACTAACTATCATAGCCCTGGGCAACAATAAAATTTATGGATCAATCCCAAATGTGCTCAGCAACCTCACCGGACTCGCTGTACTAGAATTAGCCTTCTGTAATCTAACTGGGAAGATTCCGCCAGGATTGATTGAATTGAGGAAGCTTTCCAGATTGCATCTTTCACATAATCAATTGACTGGCCCATTTCCTGCTTTTGTTGGTAACCTATCTGAACTATCTTTTCTGGTCTTGAAATCAAACTCATTGACCGGATCTGTACCAACAACAGTTGGGAATAGTAGATCACTTAACATTATTAGCATTGGGTGGAACTTCCTTCATGGAGGGCTTGATTTTCTGCCTACTCTTTCTAATTGCAGGCAACTCCAAGCACTTGACATATCGGTTAGTTTTTTCACTGGGAACCTTCCTGACTATATGGGGAACTTCTCTAGCCAGTTCTCATTTTTCTTGGCATTTGACAACGAGTTAACTGGTAATCTTCCTTCTACTCTGTCGAATCTAAGTGCTCTCAACATATTGGATCTTTCATACAACCAATTTGGTTGTTGCGATAAAAGTTCTCAATATGCAGCTAGAACAAGCTGTGAGGAGTTTCGATACTGAATGCCAAGTATTGCGCATGGCTCGACACCGCAACTTGATACAAATTATTAACACCTGTTCCAACCTAGACTTCAGAGCACTGGTGCTTGAGTACATGCCAAATGGTAGCTTGCAGACACATTTGTACTCTGATGGTATGCCACGCCTTGGTTTCCTTAAGAGATTAGACATTATGCTAGATGTGTCGATGGCAATGGAGTATCTACACTATGAGCACTATGAGGTAGTCCTGCATTGTGACTTGAAGCCTAGCAATGTGCTATTTGACGAAGCGATGACCGCACATGTTGCAGATTTCGGTATCGCAAAACTTCTGCTAGGTGATGAGAGCTCCATGATTTCAGCAAGCATTCCTGGAACAATAGGATACATGGCACCAGGTATTCCACTAATTTCACTTATAATGTTACTTATTGACAATGACCAATGATGTTTGTATGGCTAACCTGCCTTTTCCATTGCAATATTATTTTAATCAGAATATGGCTCCATGGGTAAAGCCTCAAGGAAGAGTGATGTATTCAGCTTTGGTATAATGTTACTGGAAGTCTTCACCGGGAAAAAGCCAACTGATTCAATGTTTGCTGGAGAACTAAACCTTCGGGACTGGGTTCATGAAGCATTTCCAATGAGACTTGCTGACCTCGTAGACATTGAACTGCTAAAACTACAATATGATGCGGCACATCATGGTTTGAATCATAATAATAATCCTCCCTCACAAGCTTCTTCTAGCTGGCTGACAGATCTTTTTGTCCCAATATTCGAGTTGGGTCTGCTGTGCTCAAGATATGCGCCTGATGAGAGGTCGACAATGAAGGATGTGGTTATAAAGTTGAAGAGAATCAGAAAGGACTTTGTTGCTTCTGCAGGGAGGGAGCAGAGGGCTCAATAATCATCTAAACCTTGCTCATATATATGCTCGTTTATGGAGAGTAGGCTACAAAGCTATTATCTGCATTCACGAAGTTTCTTTTTTTTTTGTCTTCGTTGACTGAAAGGGTTGAAGGTTCTCTGTCCGGTAGTGAAGAATGAAAATCGATGTGTTGGTTTGTAGAGGAACTCTGTCATCAGTTTTCATATTTTGATGTTCTGTTACCAGTAAGCTGTCACTGTTGATAAACAGAACTGTAGAGATAATATGCCCAGCTTTAACTTTTGTCTTCTTTTTGCCCCGTTGTTCGATAAATTTAGCCATTATACTCCTGTAAAAACAATTCTTGTGCCCAGATACAACTATGATTGGGATCAGCGAGTTTGACATATTGCTATGTTCGCAAACCAATCCTGTTCTAAGAATGGACAGGGGTCATCCGAATTCTGAGCAACTGATGGCTCATCATTCCTTTGCTTTTTTGAACTGCTAATGTGATAAGTTGATGATTTCTTCGTATCAACAGTTGCATTGCATATTTTTCAAAAAAAAAGCTTGCACGTCTGGTGTGTGTTGCTCACTTGCTCCAACTAGATATAACAGTTGATATTTCTTCATATTTTTGTATCTGGTGTGTGTTGAGAAATGACAGTCAGTCCCGTGTTGTTTGCAGGCTACAGGCTAGTACCCTGGCTCCTGATACGAGAATATGTAAATCTCTAGGGACCCTACTACAAATCCATCAGCTCCGCCGCCGCCCGCCCGCGCGGTACCCCGCCGCCGTCCGCCGCTCGCGGCGCCTCGCGGGCAGCTCCGGTTGCGTCTCTTCCGAGGGGACGGAGTAGGATGAGGGAGATGGCTGGCGCTGCTCTGCTCCTTCCGCCGCCGCCGCCGCCGCCGCCGTAACTGCTCGTCGACCACATCTCCGCCTCTCTGCACTCCAACTTCGTCTTATGAGGCGGCTCCAGGTGAGTTCCTGCTCGCTCCGGAATTCATAATTTATATCTCGTCGCATATCCAATTCAACGCACTAGGACAGTCATTGGGCTCGCGCATCTGTATAGTCAATAGCGCCGCCTGAAATGAACTATCATTCTCTGCAATATTGATACTGGTTGCGCCATTGGATTAGGTGAATCCGTACCCATAGATGGGAGCTAATCCCTTCTTTTTTTTTTTATTTCAAATGGATTTCCTTCAAATGGGTCCCTGGGCCGGGAGGATAGTTGAATTTAGAACCAGAAGCTCAGAGAAATTATAAACATAAAAAAATACAGAAATGGTACAGGTAAGTCAAAATAATAATTAAAACCAAAAGCATCAGCAATTATTTATTTTTTCACATAAATAAACATCTGTAGGAGAGAAATCCTGATCCTACAATTATTTGGCATGAGTTTGCAAATGGGACACACATCAACAACATTTTACACTGAAACCAAATGAATGGGCTATTATTCAAACTACCATTGCTGATTTCAAGGATTAAGGTTACAGGAGCTGTTCGGCATTTATCACTCATAGTACCCATCAACTACCATTGTGGTTTTCTTCGGATGATTGCTTACTGAACTTCTGATATCAGACACCTTCACCTTGGTAGCTTCAGAAGCCTGTTGGCTAACTCTAAGATGGACTTGTTGGAGACTTTTAAGGTGTTCCAAACCATATACACCTTCAGATAGCCTGAATGTTAGCTCAAGTCTTTGAAGCTCCGGCATTGCCCCTTCTAGGAAACTCAGTAATGGCATCACTGGTGCCGACAGTCTAGCAGTTTAAGACTGGGAAATCCATTAGGTGGCACAAAGATCTTGCCTCCTGAATCCATTGTATTCTTCTGTAAAATCTCTACAACACCACTATCCTGTCCTTTGGCATTGATTGAGAATGTGAGGGAAAACAACTTAGAGAGCTGGGAAAGAACTTCCAGACCATCTGTCTGCAGTGAAGTTATCGATAAAGTTAACTTCTCGAGAGTTTCCAGCTCCTTGATCCATCTAGGCACACGAAGCAATTTACCAGAAAGGTCAAGAGAGAGTATGTATTTTGGCGGACTGGACAAATCATCCATTGAATTAAGAAAACCTGTGAAGCCATCGTCAATCGCAAGAGACTTAAGAGAGTATGCACTTAGGTGCTCAATGGTAGGGAGTAATTCGTCATATTTGTTGTTGCTGGCATGAAGGTCTCTGAGACTGTAGATGCTTAACTTCTTCAATTTGGTGAGATTGTGCATGCTTCCAAGGTCTGGAGTTGAACCCCTACTAATCTCAATCCCTAGGAGTGTTTGTAATGCAGTCATCTTTGCAATTTCTTCTGTGAATCTCAAGGCAAGATGTGTGTATTTGTTGCCACCAAGTAGATGGACCATTATTTGGAGCCGCCCAACAGATGACGGCAATTCTGTCACATTCGTATCTCTGATATCCAGAGTCTCCAGATATTGGAGTTTTCCAATTTCTGATGGGAGCTTTTTGATGTATGTGTTGCGTAGACTCAGATACTTTAGTTGAAACATCTTAAAAATTTTGTCCAGCTGTTTGGAGTTTATGTTCTTGCAACCTTCTAGATCCAACACCTGCAGTATAACAGACTTGAATGAATAAGAAGGCAGATGATGCAAATTCTCAAACACAGTTAGTGACCGGACATGTGACAAGTTCATGCTCTCTATTTTGTCTTTCACGTCCTCAGGGTTGCTGTTATGCAGGGAAAGCCGGCGGACTTTGTTGCTTGGTGTTGGTGTGAGCCAGTGACCTCCAACCACAGTGATAAAATTCTCTTCGCTTGACTTGGACACAATATATTCAAGGATCATATCATGAACTTGGCAAGCTTTCACCTTGCCATTGGTGCTGTGTTCCACTGGCCGAACTATATTTCTACTGATCAGCTCATTGAAACTGTCTTCAGCAACTTCCTCAACTGTTTTCCCATCCTTCTCAGCAATGAAACCTTCAGATATCCATCGCCTGATTAATCGCTTCCTGTTGATTCTGCAACCTTTTGGGAATATGCTTAAGTACAACAAACAATTCTTCTGATCGGCTGACAAGTCATTGTAGCAGAGATTAAGAATTTGTGTCACGCCCTCAGGACTAAGATTCTTATCCAACTCTGAGTTTAGAGACTCTTTCACGGTTTCCCAATGGCTCTCTTCTGTCAGATCTCTTCTGGCTAAGAGCCCTGCCACTGCAACTATTGCCAAAGGTAGACCTCCACATTTCCTTATAATTTCATCCTTGGTTTCTTTAAAATTTTCTGGCTTTGGATCATGTATTCTATCAAAGAACAATTCTGAAGATTCCACGTGAGTAAGTGGTTTAAGCATGTAGATATCTTCTGATTGACGGCAGCATTCATTTGCTACAGATATGAACCTTGTAGTCACCACTATGCTTCCCTTTTGATTTATCGGCAAAGATTGCCTAATATTTTGCCATGACGATACAGACCATACATCATCTATAAAGATAAAGTAACTGCAAACAGAAAAAGTTTAGACAATATCAGTAGGGTTTTTATAACATGATCAGTCAATATCACTTGTTCAACTAGATTAATTTATCACTACCTTGTTCCCATTTACGAATTAAAAATGGAATCTACTCTGAACAGAGGTTGTAAGGCATTCCAACTTCTCATTTTGAATATTTGGTCCTACATCATTCAAAACTGTTTTCTTTTGGTAATGTACAGAACCTCTATAACCCGAACCTTAGTCTTCGAACCATTCCTATGAATTTTCAACATTGCTTATTTAACATACTATCGACAAAGATTTGCTCTAGTGACCAAAGAATTTCATGAATTACAGCTACAGGGTTCAAATGTATTGTATATACACATGGGAATTTAAGGTAACCACATAAAGTCAGGGCATTGGTTGGTGGATAACTAACAATAGAAATTGAAGAGTTTGTGTTGGCAATAGATATATTACATTTTTAACGAATGATTGTGGAAATTTGAAACTGTTGATTCATCTTTCATATATTGTCAGTGCTGTGAATAATATAATAATTATAGTGCTCACTTCTTCTGCTCCAGCTGTTCTTCGAGCTTGTCCTTGAGCTGTTTCTCATTCAATCCTTCGATGCCTCTGAGCTGCTTCAGCTGTTCGTCGGCATGGCCATCTGAGGTGCCACTGCCGCCTTTACCCTCGGGTTCCTGTTGCGGCATGACCTGCTTCAGGATGCCTCTCAGCAGTGATGGCAGATTCAGCTTCTGTGATGCCTGCACCCATGCCCTGGAGTCAAACTTCTCCCCAAATCTGCGTTGCAGTGCCAGAGCCATTGTCGTCTTGCCAAGCCCACCAAATCCGACAATGGCTAGAACCCTCACACCACCATCTGACTCTATCAGCCACTGCCCATACTTCGCAATGGCATCCTCTTGCCCCACTGGCTCCGTTGTACCCATGAGCTGCGGTGCAGGAGCTTGCAGTTGATCAATGGCGGACGGGTGGCCCGGGCCTCTTGGCTTGCTTCCAGAGACGTTCTCGGAGTTTTCTTTGGGGTCCTGCACGCCGTACCTCGTGCGGCGCTCACCAACTTCCTGGGCCCAGTTCTTGAGGTCGATGATCTTGGAGGCGATACCCCGGCGCGCCCAGAGCGTGGCCATGGTGTACCATGCTCGGCGGAGGTTGACGATGAGGCCTTCCCCACGGGGCTGCTGACCAAGGCGGTGTGTGAAGTCGTCCACACAGTCCTCAATGTCGTAGGCGACGTCCCGGACCTGCTCGATCCAGTCTTTGGTCTGTTCGTCGTGGGTGGCACCGGCGGCGGTGGCACGGGTGAGCCTGCGGAGGAAGGCGTGCATGCTGGAGAGCTCGTTGTACATGTACTGGATCTCGCTGCGGACGCCGCTGATGAGCGTGTACTCCTGGGCGAGGAGGCCACCGAGCTTGCCGAGCAACGATCTCATGGCGCTCTCTGAGGCGCCCACGGCGAGCTCCATGCCGGCTCAGTGGCTGGCCTTGCGTCCGCAGCAACCTTCCTTCTTTTCCTTTCTGTTCTCTGATTTCACCTAAGATACTAAGTTCACAGGATATTAGTAGGAAACACACCATGACTAATAGTTGTGATCAGAGAAATTGCAAGACAACAATTCTTGCCTTAGGAAGAAATGAAATGTGTGCGTGGTGGAAACTCATGAAATTGAAGGGGGAAAAAGCAACGATTCAAGGGTTTGTGAGCTTAGTTACCTCAGCGGTTGAGTTGCAAGGAACGAACGGAATGAGGTTCCTTCGATGGCCGTGTCAACACAGCTGCAACGTTGAAAGAGATGGAGTGCCAAAGCCAATATCCATGGCATGGGAGCTTATCTTGCCTCCTGGCTCAAGATGGCAACGGGTAAAAAATATCAGCTCGCCAACGGATAGAAAACCCAATGGACACGGATATATATTCAAGTTTGTATCCGCGGGCACGGGCATGGTCTTAAAGCCGACGAAGATATTTACTTTCTGGCATAGAAAAATGATATAAGCATCCGCAAACCGGCTTCAATATTTAGCATGTAGGCTTAATCCTCTAGCTAGTATATAATAAAGTACCAAGGAAACGATAGTCATCTTTAGACTATATAATTACTCTTGTATATTTATCTTTAGTTGTGTTTACTTATATCTAGTAATGAGTGTTGAAATATTCTTATTGAGATGATTTTTTTACTTGCTAAGATATTGTTATTGAGATATAGCATGCGAGTACAGGCGTGCCCGCGGGCGTGAGAAATTCACGGATATCGGGTACGGATATGGTTTTCTACCCGTGATGGGATAGCGGATGCGGGTGTGAATTTTTGCTCGCGGGCGTGGATATCTAAAGTCAATATCCGCGTGGATTTTACGCATTGCCATCTCGACTCTTGGCAGTGTTTTGGCTACCGAGTAACTATACCGGAGGGACCGGTAAACCGGTTTTCCACCGATATTTTAAAATTTGAACAAAATTTGATTGAAATTTGAAGCTATTTGTGAATATTGTCTAAAAATTAACCGGGTATTACTGGTGTAGGCTTAACACCGCGGTCCATCCCGGTAGTACCGAAAGGTGAATTTTGGCCGAAATTCTCAACATTTCCTCATGGAGCCTTCATTATAAACAAATAGAAATGGCTGCGCTGAGGCGATCTGGCACAGCGCCTGAGGCTGCCCGCACTGGCGCTCGACATGCTGAGCGGTATGCGCCACCTCGGCGTGCATGCAGTGCGGCGTGCCGTTTCTCGCCTGCAGCGGCGGCCGCCAACCGAATCTGCACACGGTAAAAGTTCCCGGGGCTCGGTATATGGAGAGAGAGAGAGTTGCGCGGTGAAAGCCACCTCCGCGCGGCCCTGCCTCCGCCGTTGCTCCCAGTGCGCCACCGCTCCCGGTCGCCGCGCTCGGAGCCGCCGCTCGCCCGCCACGCCCTCCGCCCGCCCGCCGCCGATCTTCCAGAACTCCGTGCCTGTCAGCCCGCCCGCCGCCGATCTTCCAGAACTCCGTGCCTGTCAGCCTCGGTGGCAGCTATAGATGGCCGTTTGGCCCGCGGCCCATGGGCCGGCCCATGGCACGAAATTTTGGCCCGGTCCCGGCACGGCCCGGCACGATGTTAGACGGGCCCGGGCCGGCCCGGCACGTCCTTCGGGCCGGGCCTGGGCCGCTGCGCCAGCCCATGGGCCGGCACGGGCACGGCACGATTAAGGGTTGGCCCGATGAGGCACGATGGAAAGCACGCCTAGTCACGTTTAATTGCATTTTGTATATGTGTTTGTATGTCAAAATATAACTTAATATGTATGTTTATATGTTCAATATCTTTTAATATATATGTTTATACATTTATTTGTACAATACGGATAATTTTTTGTCTTCAAAAGTTTAATTGATGTATGTCAAAGTTGGTGATCAGAAGCTAGCCATTGGTACTCTCTCACCTGACAAGTTCCCTCAAATCCAATATGATCTGGTATTTGACGAAGAATTTGAGCTGTCACACACCTCAAAAGCCGCCAGTGTGTTCTTCACTGGCTACAAGGTTGAGCAACCAGCTTTGGAAGATGAATATCCTTTCTAGTGTCAAATCTATTCTGTCTTTTGGACCCATCAGAATATATGTTTGTTGCGTGGAATGTTTGTTTCCTTGACCCGCTTTTTGCCTTGTTCCACAATGGATCTTGATTCTGAAGATGATGAAGAGGATGTTCCAGTGCTCAAGGAAAATGGTATGTATCTTATCTGTTGAATTGTTTTGCCAGTTGTGTTAACTAAATGAGATTATTCTGAACAAGTACCTACTTGTGCAAGGCAAAGCAGGAAATGAGGAGCAGAAAAGTCAAGGCAAGGCATCAGCTGCTTCTGTAAAGGACCTTGATAAGAAAAGCAAGGATGATGATGACAGTGATGATGATGAGACTGATGATTCTGATGATGATGGATTATCTCCTGAGGAAGGCGATGATGATGTAAGTTGAGCATGGGGGAATGGAATGTCTGTATATAGATTGGAGGATTCTTCAATGTTGCATAACCTTACTGACTTGTTGTAGGATTCGAGCGATGAGGATGATTCCAGTGAGGATGATGATGAGAGTGAAGAGGAGGAAGAGGAAACTCCAACTCCAAAGAAGGTATGCACTTGCTTTGGATTGACTCTGGTGTTTCACTTGGGTAGTCTTTTCTTTCCAGATGATATCGATGCAACGCAATGTTTTGCAGCCAGAGGTTGGCAAGAAGAGAGCTGCAGAAGGTGCTCTGAAAACCCCCGTCTCCGATAAGAAAGCCAAGGTCGCTACTCCATCTGGACAGAAGACAGGTGCGTAGTTATGTGTCTTCTGCTGGTTTAGATATTTCTGCTTGGAAGTGGACATGTAGCTATGTGGCTTGTGCTGGTTTAAGTATTTCTGCTGGGAAGTAGGGGTGCATTTATCTGAATGTTTGATGTGCATTCGTTGGGCAGGTGGCAAGAAGGGTGCTGCCCATGTGGCAACTCCACACCCAGCAAAGCAGGTGAGCAAGACCCCCGCAAACAATGACAAGTCAAAGGAGAAGTCCCCAAAATCTGGTGGGTCGGTCCCATGCAAATCGTGCAGCAAGTAAGTTGACACAGCTTTCCTTTGTTAGCAAATTCTGCTTGTTCATTGAAAATGCAGTGTACTGATCCCTGGTCTGGTTCGTTTTGCCTAGGACATTCAACAGCGACATGGCTCTGCAGGCTCACTCGAAGGCGAAGCATGGTGCAAAGTGAGGGGCCTCCGTGGTGATTGGTACCTTTTAGAGTGTGGAAAGAAATGTTGGTGGTAGAAAGGTCTGGCCTGGCCATATTTTGTCAAGAGACGTGTCTAGTGGTGGTTATGTGATCGTTGCGTTGTGCATCGAGACTCGAGAATGCAACAAGGCTGTCGTGAACTTGAATATTTTTGGTTCAGCTGGTAGTATCGTCAGTTGTTGAATATGCCTTATGTCGTTCTTGCATTCGGTTCACGTGGAAGCCTGGCAATTGTTTGGATTAATGGATGTCTTGCTGTGGAACCACTTATTTGTGTTTGCGCTTTTGTGCGTTCTGAAATTTGATTAGAATTTCCTGCAATGGGACCTAAAATCGGGAAAGACTTTTCTCATCGAGCTAATAAGGTAGGATCTTCACTTTGGCTCTCATAGTTCGGGTTAACATAGCTGTAGGTCTTAGGATCTTTAGTATTGAGCAAATAATGCAGACGCCATTTCGAATGGCTGACCAAGGGAGACTTGTTCACACAAAGAAGTGAAGGAAGCACAGGGATTTGAGGTGTGCCACGGGGAAAACCGCAGCTAAAGAACCCGCAAGATCCAATACAGCGGCAAGGAAACTGAGCCGTAGAATTCAGCAGGTAAAGCGATCAGCACAGCAGGAACCCAAGGTTGTAGGTTGTTCAGAGAGCCAGAGTTTCCTGATGATCATGATGTTCAGCAAGACCCGAGACCTCTGATCTGACTTTTTTTTCGTAATTACCTCTGATCTGACTTAATCTGCGATTTTATTTTATCAACCCCAGAGTAGAATAAGAGGAGTAGTGGGCCGTCACCCGGGTGACTGCTGAGGCCCAAAGCAGCAAAGCCAGCAACCGCCCAAATCGGTTCGCGCGCGCGCCGCCCGTCCTCCCTCCTCGGCTCCCGCCAATTCCACTGCTTTGCGCGGGAAACGCACGCCCCCAACCCAACCCCCGCAGCCTCACGCCGCTCATAGATGGAGATGCAGATGCAGATGCAGATGGCCAAGAAGGAAGCGGGCATGGAAATGGTTTGGGGCCGTCGGCGCGCTGCTCCTCCGCCGGAGGATGACGACGAGGTCGAGAGGTCCAGATCCACCAAGCCCAAGAACGACCCCCTCTCCGTCTACGGTAACCACCCAAACTTCTTGCTAATCCTCCGCTAGTGTTCAGTTTCAATTCATGCTCTTGATTTTGTGGCATTCTTCCCTTTTTTTCTGCCTACCAAGAACTGAAATTTGCGTTATGTTGCATCAAGTAAGACAGATAGATACTTGAACGGTTCCTTGTGTTTTTTCAGAGGCCACGCTGCTGAAGCTGCGACATGGCTCGGTGCAAGCTTTTACAGCCGCCCCGCTGTATGGCAGCACGAATGGAGGCGGTGATGGTGATGGCAGCCGCCTCGTCAGTGCTCAAAACAAGCAAAATAGCTAAGGGAAGGGCAGGGCTCTAGATGTGAAGTTATATTGTCTTTTGGTTTTCACGCATATTGCATTGTGTTGTGGTAAAAATGCAATAAGAATGGTCGATCTGTTTCTTACTGCGCCACGGATGGCGCTTGTCAAGATCTGTATCAGATCAGACAACAACTTGTGTGTTGGGCAGTGGATGATCCATCGTTTTTCTTCCTCAAACAAGCTTGAGCCGCTTGCTGAGACAGACTAAAAGAATTAGAAGCTGAACTTCTGTGCTTCAGGGTGTCATTCTACTGATGCAGCAGTGCGGTGCCCACAGCAGATAAACTTGACGACACTGAGGAGTGAGGAGCACGGGCATACAGGTTTGATCAGGAATGCACAAATCGAGGCGAATTATGCAGGGTACTCAAAATCCGTATATTTCCTAGGCATCCAGACCCGAACTTGTTTGGAAACAGAAAAGGGCTGGCGCAGCGGCCCAGGCCCGGCCCGAAGGACGTGCCGGGCCGGCCCGGGCCCGTCTAACATCGTGCCGGGCCGTGCCGGGACCGGGCCAAAATTTCGTGCCATGGGCCGGCCCATGGGCCGCGGGCCAAACGGCCATCTATAGCTGCCACCGAGGCTGACAGGCACGGAGTTCTGGAAGATCGGCGGCGGGCGGGCTGACAGGCACGGAGTTCTGGAAGATCGGCGCGGGCGGGCGGAGGGCGTGGCGGGCGAGCGGCGGCTCCGAGCGCGGCGACCGGGAGCGGTGGCGCACTGGGAGCAACGGCGGAGGCAGGGCCGCGCGGAGGTGGCTTTCACCGCGCAACCATGGGCCGGCACGGGCACGGCACGATTAAGGGTTGGCCCGATGAGGCACGATGGAAAGCACGTTTAGGCACGTTTAATTGCATTTTGTATATGTATTTGTATGTCAAAATATAACTTAATATATATGTTTATATGTTCAATATCTTTTAATATATATGTTTATACATTTATTTGTACAATACGGATAATTTTTTGTCTTCAAAAATTTAATTTGATGAATATTTTTTTTTAAGTTGAACCGGGCTAGAATGGGCACGATGGGCCTTCATAGGCACGACGGGCCAACGGGCCGGCCCGGCACGGCTAAACAGCCTGTGGGCCGGGCTTGGGCCGAAGCATCGGCCCGTGGGCCGGGCCGGCCCGGCACGGCAGGGTGGCGGGCCGAGCCGTGCCCGTGCCTCGGCGGGCCGGGCCAAGCCGTGCCCGTGCCGGACCGGGCCGGGCCGGCCCGTTGGCCATCTATAGCAGTGACAGGATGCGCTCCGAATCCGCTCGCTGGCCGCCGCGAGCGCCCGGTGCAACAGATAAAAAAATTGTAGCTGATCAGAGGAATTCAGTTGGGTTTCGATCTTACGGCGTGTTTGGTGGGAACTGAGAGTTAATAATGGTCGACGAATCCGAAGATAATGCAACAGATAAGAAAATTGTAGCTGACATTATTAAGCCTTCTCCAATGATTGGCTCTTAGGTGCTTATAAATTTTTTAATCCGTGAACGAGTGCAAAAAGTTAGGAGCTATCTCTTATTCAAGAGATAGTCTCATACACGCATTTCGAGATCATGTGAGGATGACGTGTGGAGACATTTATGTTATAAGCTATGTGCTAAGAGCTAGATTATTCATAGAGTCGTTAGGGAAGTCTCAACCCAAGATATTAGTAGTGATGTTCATATCTTCAACATCGTCAAGAAACTAGATATTACCCCTCCAACCCAAACACTACCTTTCCAAACTCAAATTTAATGACACTCATCTCTCACTATGTCTTGAATAATGTGTAGAAACCATGTCTCATGCAAGACCCGGTTTCCTCCTCTTTCTTCATTAACTCACTTGACACATCATCTTTTAGCCTATGTGGCATGTCATTTAATTCTATGGACATCGTCCTAGTCATGGGGTTGGGACTGCCCTGGGCAGTCCCAACCTAAGACACTAGTAGTGATGTCCATAGCCTCCACATCATCAAGAAAC
>OAMR01000009.1:4739588-4760214 GCA_900205405.1 Echinochloa crus-galli | reverse complement strand
TTTTTTTCTGCATTATCTTCTTCTCGACGCTGTCGAGCTCGTTACGCGCCTCCCATGCCTCGCGCGCCGGCGTCCGCGCCTCCATCGACGCCCCCTCCAGCTGCGCGCCGCCCCTGTCCAGCAGCATGCCGGCGGTCGCACCACCAACTCCAGCTGCGCGCCGGCGTCCGCGCTGCCCCAATCCAGCAGTGCGTCGGCGGTCGCGCCGCCCTCCACCTGTGCGTCGGCGACCGTGCTGTCCGGCCAGCAGCACCGGTGGCTGCGCCGTCCACCGCGCCGCTCCGTCCAGCAGCGCGCTGGTGCCGCAGGAGGAGCTCATGGTCCGCCCGTCGTAGCAGCTCGTGCGGAGCCGCTCGCGCGGTCGTCCGCCGGAGCTCCTCAGGCGCTCGCCGCTGGAGACGCCCGCCGGAGTCGCCCGCGCGCCGGAGCAGCTCGCGCGCCCCGCTGTCGCAGCCGCTCGCCCGCCCGCCGAAGCTCCTCGCGCGCCCGCCGCTGGAGCAACTCAAGCGCCGCCAGACGGAGTCGTCCGTGCTGGAGAAGCTCGCCCGCGCGGCCGTCCGTCGGAGTTCCTCGCGCGCCGCCGTCGAAGCAGCTCTCGCGGCCGCCCACCGAAGCTCCTTGCTCGCCGCTCGTCAAAGCAGTTCGCGACGGAGGGAGACGGCTGTGACGGAAACCGAAGTGGGATGCCCCCGTCCGCTCATTTTAGGCGGACGGGAGCGTCCCGTATCTGGGGCGAATATTCCCCTACGGGATGACTCCGTCCCACTTCAACTCACAACCAAACACCTACAAAATGAGGACCGTCCCATCCCTCGTACCAAACACATGCTAAGTTGCAACCGGAGTATGCAACTGGTTGCAATTACAACTACCCTAGATGTAACTAGATTATTGTTCCAGTTTGTAAATGTTGTGGCATGTAATGGCTTTGTAGCGTAACTAGATTACAGCAGCACAGAAGCCCTCGTTGGGCGGGAGCAATTTAATCACCCTAGAAGCCGTAGTACAAACCTCACAGCACGGCAGCCGATGTGCATGTAAAGTAAAAAAAAGTGTTCTAGGGAGGAGAAACACACATGCACTGGCGGGCCTGCCTGCATGCGCAGTGCGGCAGCAACTGCTGTGAGTGTGGGCCCCCTGTCCCCCGCCGCTCAGCGCCGCTTGTGCAGCACGTGCGCCGCCTGCCCACTTCGGCCATGTCTAGGGCCCGTTTAGATCCCAAATTCACTTCTCAAATACACTATGCAAAAAGAAGATTTCCCATCACATCAAAATGTCATAACATGTATAGAGTATTAAATATAGATGAAATCAAAAACTAATTGCACAGTTTTGTTGTACTCTGCGAGACGAACATTTTGAGCCTAATTAATCAATTTTTGGATAATTTTTCACAAATACAAATGAAATGCTACAGTAGCGCAATGATTACGAAATGACATCTTACTCTCAAATTCACCCTTCCAATTCTAACATCTAAACACCACCTTAGATCCCAAATTCAACTCCCAAATTGACTATGCAAAAAGAAGATTCCCCATCACATCAAAATATCATAGAGTACTAAATATAAATGAAATCAAAAACTAATTACACAGTTTTGTTGTACTCCGCGAGACGAACATTTTAAGCCTAATTAATCAATTTTTGGACAATTTTTCATACATACAAACGAAATGCTACAGTGTCACAATGATTACGAGGTGACAGCATACTCCCAAATTTGGGATCTAAAGGCCTTCGGGCCTGTTTAGATGCAAATTTGGGAGGGTGAATTTGGGAGGTAGATGTCACTTCGTAATCATTGCGACACTGTAGCATTTTCGTTTGTATGTGTGAAAAATTGTCCAAAAATTGATTAATTAGGCTCAAAATGTTCGTCTCGCATAGTACAACATAACTGTACAATTAGTTTTTGATTTTATCTATATTTAGTACTCCATGCATGTTATGACATTTTAATGTAATGGAGAATCTTCTTTTTGCATAGTGTATTTGAGAGTTGCTCTTGGAGAACTTTTTAACTAAACACCACCTTCGTGTTCCTCCGTCGGCTCTGCCCCCCGCTCCACCCTTTGCAATTTAGGAACAAATGACTATATATATATATATATATATATATATATATCATGGTTGTTCTCCTTGTTTTTTTCCTCTAGGTTTAAGGAGTTTTACCTGGTATATCGATATATTTTGGATTTTTCTTACAGGGTTTTTTCCAAAGGTTCAAGACTATGACTGACGAATATACAACAGTGTCTACTCGAGATCAAGATTAGAACCGTTGAACAATGAAGACTTTTACAGAACCAATTGATGAAGGGGGAGTGTTAGAAATAATATAGTTTAGTATATAGTGATCAATTGTATTAGCGAAGGGACCTCTCCGAAGGGATATGTCCCTTCGGTGGCAACCCATGCCCATTGGGCTTGTATATATATATGTAAAAAAACTATTCAACGGCAATAGAGATCATTCATTCCTCTCGTTCTGTCGTTTATTTCAACAAAAAGAATATTATTGTAGATAAATAAGAGACCATTATCGTATGTCCTTGCCTTTTACATCTTGACTTTGACTTATTGGAATTTACTTGACTTTATTGTTGGGTTTGTTTCATACTAGTTATTAGGACCGTGATCAAACTGCTTAAGCCATATGTTCGATAGTTCATTGGTCCAAACCGGTTGAATCAAACATTTTAAATAGATACATATTTTAAATAGATACATATTTTAAATAGACACACAATCATTGAAGTATAAAGGTGGTAGAGAACTAACCTGTTTGAATTCGAGGGGACCCTTTTTTCAGTATTTAGGGCATGTTTGGGAGAGCTCCAACTCTACCTCTTTTAGCTCCATTCAGCCTACTTTAATTAATATGAAGCTGGCTCAACATGTTTGGCTATAGATCGATGCAACTCCAGCTCTAAAAAATATATGATTTAACGGAAAATGTCTTTGTTGTTATATTGTTACATCAGTTCTGATGTTACAGTACCAGACTGCTACAGCAACACAATTGCTATACAGTGTAGCTCCGATAGATGTAGTTCCTCGTTGCTACAGTATTGTACAAGAAAAAAATCGCTAGACGAGGTTGTGGAATAAAAATCGTCCGAGGAGGTGGCTGTTAGAAAAAACCGACGTGAGGGGGAAGGTGACGCAAAAAAAAACGGACCTTGAAGCTCAAGGAGATCCGCCCTAGACCTTGAAGCTCAAGGAGATCCGCCTCGCCAACGAGGTGAAGACGGCGGCCGCCTCTGCCATGCTCGCCGTGACTCCCCCATACTCCGCTCTGGGGCCATCTACGGGCGGCGACGGCGGCGGCGACGGCAAGGATGGAGGTGGCCACGACGGAGGCAGCAGCGGCGGCAAGAAAGGCAGCCATCTAGAGGCAGGCCGGCGCCCTGGGTTTGCTTTAACCCTTATGGCCCACGGCAGGGCGGTTCGGCCCAGCAACCGGGTTTTGGCGGCCCAGGCTGGTCGCGTGCCCCCAGCCCTGGCCTGATGGTCGCGACGCCTCTGGCCTAGAGGCATATGGCCTTCGCACCCCTGCAGATGTCAACCTAGCCACAGGTCTGGGACCAGGCCGGCCTCATCACAACCCTGAATCAGCTCACCCTCCAGAATCTGAGCTGGGTGATGGACTCCGGCGCCTCCAACCACATGTCGTGTACAGATGGTATACTACTCTCCCGGCTTCCACCATCCACTTCTTCCATAACTGTTGCCAATGGACACACGTTGTTTGTCCGTTGCCACGGTTCCTCTGTTATTCCTACTAGTTCATCTAATTTTGCACTTCGTGATGTTCTAGTAGTCTCATCCTTAATTCGCAATCTTCTTCCGTATGTCAGTTTACTCGCGACAATAACTATTTGATTGAATTTGACGCCCTTTTTTCTGTTAAGGATATTCTGAGTCGCTGTGTGATGCTTCGTTGCAATAGTACCGACGATCTCTACACGTTGCCCACGCCCGCCACCACCACCTCGCCGCTCGCCACCCTCGCCATCACCACCACTCTTTGGCACGCACGACTCGGTCATCCCGCCTCCTCCGTCGTCTACACCCTTAGAAATAATTGGTTCATCAGTTCTAATAAAGTAGAACAATCACTTTGTCATTCGTGCCAACTCGGTAAACATGTACGGTTACTATTTACTCGGTCACAAACTAGAAGTGTTGTGTTTTTTTGATCTTATTCATTGTGATGTCTGGACATCCCCTATAGCCAGCATCTCCGGGTGTCAGTATTACTTGGTCTTGCTAGATGATTACTCGCATTTTTGTTGGACCTTTCCTCTTGTTCGCAAATCTGAAGTAGCATCTATCATTACCGATTTTTGTGCTCTTGTACACACCCAGTTCGGCACCACTTTTAAGTCTTGTCAGGCCGACAATGGCATCGAGTTTGTCAACCGCACGCTGACGACCTTTCTTATCCTCTCGTGGTATTCTTCTTTGGCTGTTTGCCCCTATACTTTCCAACAGATTGGCAAGGCCGAGCGCATTCTTCGCACGCTGAATGACATTAGTCGCACCCTTCTTCTCCACACCCACATGCCTCCTCGCTACTAGGCACGATAGATGTACACATCATGTAGGCACGGCACAACACGACGTCATCGCCGCCATAGATATGAAGACGTGCGTGGGAGGGCAAAACACCTGATGTCTGCTCCGTTTGCTGACTCTGATGAGTACGGCGGGGGCCCAATTCTAACTAAATGACAACTAGATTATGTGCTTTGATGGGGTGCGGCCGGAGAGAAAAGAAAATATATTAAAAGAATCGCTAGCCACTGGTTGACACCGGCGACGATTACATTTGGGAGTGATATTTAAATAAATAATTATTTTAGAGTGATATTAAAATAATAGGAGCAGATGGGGTGGTAAAGGGCCTTCACTTTTGTACTAGAAATTTTAAAGATCGGCCCGGATTAGGGCCGGATCAAAATAATACTAGTTTTTGAGCTAAATTTTGTTAGGGCCAAGATAGATTGTGAAGGAACAAACGGGCCATGATCCGTTACCACCCCTAGATGTGGATGGCAAAGGCAAACTGAGCTGGTATATAAAATTCTTTTAGTTCATTAAAGCTGAAAGTGGATGAAAACAATTATGACATGGGCCTGTGTTTTGGTTATTGGTTAATTTTGATGTGTATGATGTTAAATTATTGATTATTGAATCTAAAATTAGTCTTTACTATATGTGCACTTTGCTATAAAAAAATATTTTTGATATATTTTTAATATATAATTTGGTGTACTATATTTCTAAAAATTACAATACTTCTAAAAACACCACGACACACGCGCAAGACTACTAGTAGATATATAAGATAGATAGATTATTTTTTCTCTCTCTCAGGGTAAGTATATTGGTGCCGTCTAATAGACGGTCCCATGTAAGTTTGAGATAATTTATCAGACATCCTATATAGTTGTTTTAGTTGTCTCATTGTAATATAAAATATCTTAATTTATGGAAAAAAATAAAGAAATACTATTAGTTCCATGACAACAGAACTCGTACAATGGTAGGAGAGTTGTCTCGTAGTCCTAAAATTTAGCTCATGAAACGGTTGTTTCGTGAAGCAACAACCTTATTCTCTCACCTCGATCTCTCTTCTCCATATTAGTAAAAATCCTATATAGCACTGCATAAAACGACCTATGACACCGCTTACGCGTAAGAATTTACCTCCCCGTACCTACCTAATATTTCCTCTCTTGCCGACCGCACCTGTTCGGCCCCATCGCCTCCGCCTAGCGCCGCTTCCGCTCAGTGCCGCCTCCGGGTCCGGGCGCGGCTGCCTCGGCCCTTGCCCCACCGAGCCTCTGGCCAGCGCCGCCTCAGCCTGCTGCCACCTTCGCGCGCCGCCGCGCTAGGTCGCATCGGCTTGCCGCGCCTCCGCCCAGCGCTGCCTCTGCCCGCCTCCGCTTTAAATCCTGCCCCAGGATCATTTTCTCACGGACCAAACTGGTCCAACCACACTTATACCACCACTAAGCGACGATTGCAAGTCGCCAGTCGGCACTCCGACGCTCACACAAGTTCCAGATCCGTAGCAGGCGGACCGGCGAACAATGCAAGATGTACATCGGGGTGAGCTCGTTGTCGGAGCCCCGGCGCTGGAGGCGCTGCCGTGGAAGTTCGAGGAGCTGCAGCAGCAGGACTATGTGCGGACCAACCGCCTCAACGTCCGCCTAGGCCACGACGTCCAAGCGCTCAAACATGAGGTAATGGTGCTCGGAGCAGTGTTCCGCGATTGCATCCACAAGCCCGGCAGCCTCTACTTGGTCAACGGCGCAGCAGAGATGGCCTACGACATTGAGGACTGGGTCGACCTCTTGCACCTCCGCGTCTACGCCGCCGCCGGCGGGAGCAAATCCTCCTCCAGCTCCAGGTTTCTCAGGTGGCTTCTCCGAAAGTCCACGAGGGACCCCGCACACCACATCATCGCCAAGGAGATCCAAAGTTTTCGGGAGCGCGTTCACAGGTGGCGATGCCACTACGACGACGACGACGACCACATGGCGGGCTCGCAGGCCTCCCCGCCTTGCGATTGCGACTACCTCGTTGGCCTTGACGGGCCAATCAAGGAGGTGGTCAAGTTGGTCATTGGTGCCGGCACCAAGTCTCAACTAAAGATAATCTCCATTGTCGGGATGGCCGGCTCCGGGAAGACGATACTTGCCAGTGAGGTGTACAAACGGCTCAGAAGGCACAACTGCTTTGAATTCCAGAAATTCGTCAGTGTGCAACGGAATTCGGACCTAAGGGAGACTCTCAAGGACATACTCTTGAAGCTCGACGACGGACAGCAGCTGGCAGAAGATGATGTCCACGACCCCATCGTTAGGCTCAGAGAAATACTGGAGAAGAAAAGGTATGCCTAATTTACTTAACTGTCTGAATTTTGCAACTTGGCTTATATACTTCAGAATCACAAAGATTTGGGTGTAACTTACTCAACCTGTGCGATTTATTTTTCATTTTGAAAAATCAGGTACCTTATTGTGGTTGATGATTTATGGAGTGAGGAGCATTGGGAAATCATACATCGCTGTTTTCCAGATAACTCTCTTGGTAGCAGGATAATCACCACAACAAGGAATGTTGCATTGGCAACCGAAAGCGATTTCATTTACAATATGGTGCTCCTTAATGAAATGGACTCCAGAAATTTAATTCAGAATAGAACCCTTGGTACTGGATATTCTGGTCCAGATTATTTGGAGGACCTAATTGCCCAAATTACAAGAAGATGTGATGGCCTGCCTCTTGCTTTAGTTACCTTAGCATCCATGTTAGCAGGCCAGTTTTCACGGGATGAATGGGAGAGACTTATTGGATCAAGGTGGTTATCGATATCACATCCAGATGCAGAAGTGATGAAGCGGATGCTCAATCATAGCTACAATGATCTATCACCACATCTGAAGACATGTCTGCTGTATCTAAGCATATTTCCTGAGAACTACAAGATTGGCACAGAACGCTTAATGAGACGATGGATTGCAGAAGGATTCATCATCTCTACAAACATGGAGGAACTAGCAATAAGCCACCTCAAAGAGCTCATTAGCAGAAACTTGGTGCTGCCATTGCATTTGAACCATGATGGTATACCAAGGTATTTAATGATTCACCCGGTGATACATGATTTCATTGTATCCAAATCCTTGGAACAGAACTTTGTCGCCCTGGTGAATACTCAGCACCAAGATGTGCCAACCAACAACTCTGTTATCCGGCATCTATCTCTGCTAAGTGGTAGCAACCATGATCAAGCCACAACACAAAATGGCTCTATTGACTTGTCGCGCGTTCGCTCAATCACACTCTTTGGCCAGGCTAGTGCCACGCCGCACTTGACTAATCTGGGGGTGGTGCGTGTTCTGGACTTTGAAGGCTGCAACGGTCCGGTATGCTTTGATGGCTTACACAAGCTGATCCACCTGAGGTACCTGAGCCTCAGAGGCACTGATGTCTGTGAGCTCCCAGCAACAATAGGGGAGCTAAAGTGCTTGCAGACCCTAGATGTCAGATCCACGAAGGTGAAAGAGATACCCCATAGCATTGTGAATCTAAAGCGTACTTTGAAAGCTCTTCTCGTTGGAACAGCAACAAGGATGTCAGAAGATATCCAGCATTTCTGGAGGCTAGAGAAACTAGGCATTATTGACTTAAGAGAACACCAAGAAAGCTTTGTGAAGGCCCTCGGTGGCCGAAACAGGTTAAAGGTGCTCAAAATAACATGGTCTTCTCAACAATCCACTGAAAGAGCCTACTGTGAAGCATTAGTATCATCTGTCAAGAAGTACTGGAGCCAGCTCGAGTCCCTAACCATCCACTGTGAACTCGGCTGTTCCATGGACTTTCTTGGCTCCTTGCCTAGTCCACCACAAAAGCTTAAGAAGTTCAAGGTGACAGCAGGGAGATTTGTAGTTGTTCCCCAATGGGTCAATGGGCTTGTGTATCTATCTTTCTTGCAAATCACTCTCTGCATACTATGTTCTGGTGATTTGAGCATACTAAGAAACTTACCCAAATTAAAGTGGCTGATACTGGGCTTGGAGTTCATTCCCAGAGAAGCCATAGTGATCGAAAATGATGGTTTCAGTGAGCTTACTAGATTCTCCGTTGATTGCCCAGTACCATGGCTCACTTTCAGAACAGGAGCTATGCCAAAGCTCACAAATCTTGAGCTGAAGTTTTGCTCAGGACCAGCCAGTCAAGAGAGTGTTCCATCTGGTATTGATAACCTCCAAAGTCTCACAAAGGTAGTCCTCTGTTACAACCAAACATGGTGTGCCGATAGCTCCAGTGTCAAGATGACTGTTGCGGCTGTGAAGGAAGAGGTTGCCAAGCATTGCAACCCACTCAAGCTCGTCATCAATGATATCGTAGTTAATGTACAAGAAGTTGAGGAGGCGACTGAAGCTTACAATGAATCTGAGCATGGAGGCGAAGCCAAACATGATGTTCAAATAGCTGGTGAGGGGACAAGTAAGATTACATCTGAGATTGAGGAAATTGAAGATGACACCAAGAGAGGTTCATAGATCGCAACACAAAAGGTATTCACTACTTCTTCACCAAGTCCTGCTATTAGTAGAGACAGTAAGTTCGTCTCCAGCCACGCGAACCGTCCCCCGCGTCGCCCTCGTGGCGACTCGGGCGGAACGGCCGCCGCCGCCTGCTTGCGCCGCCGCCGATGTTCGTCTCTGGCCCCCCGTTCTCCCTCGCCCCCGGCCTCCTAGGCAGGGGCAAGGAGATCTGTTTAGGAGTCTGGGACTGGCGCATCTTCGTCTTCTTCAGGTGATGATGTTGCTGACCCTTTTAATCTCAAGGAAGATGGTCTCTTGTGGAAATCCGAGTTATGCTCGGGTTGCCGGCAGTGGAATCGAAGGATGCGTCGTGGGTGCCGGAGTTGGCCGATGCGCCTGGGAGGCAGCGTACTCGGCTGATTTGCCTAGCAGTAAGCCCTCCTCTGCGGCCTCCATTTTGTGGAGATTGGCTCTGGCGTCCGGTGACGATTGGGAAGCGGATTCGACGGCGATGACAAACGGATCTCTGAAGGTTTTGAGGAAGATGAATAGGAGTTTTAAACTTCTCTGTAATTTTTCTTTTCTTTGAGTTCCTGTTTGTAAAAGAACCAGTGTACTGTGCTAAGATCAATACATTTTCCTTCTCAAAAAAAAAGTCCTGCTATTAGTCAATACCAATTTTGTGACAAATTTCGTAATAGTTCTTGTTGTGGCAGAAAATATGATCTCCGGCCTCGTAAGAATCGATTATTGCCAAAAGAACAGGGGAGCACTCAGCAGCTCAGGAAACGACCGGATCAAGGTTGCAACCTGCTGGAAGTAAACAACATGGATGCACGGTACATTGCACTTGCCACTCGTGCCTGTGTATTGTTTGCATGCATCCTTCTATTGCCGCCAGCTCGCGGCGTACTTGTATCATTGTTTAGGCAACTCTGAACTCTCTTTGTATTGTTGGTTGTTTGTAAGTTGTGGGCTGAGGTCAGTGTGGAAACCCGCAGTTGCTGTCCCGATTCCTCTGGGAGTTTGGAACTGTTTCCTACAGAACTCACGAGTTCCACACTGGACCTCAAGGCGCTCAAATCCTGTGTTTTTCTTTTTAATGGTACGTGTACTCCTTTCTGTCCACTGAACATAAGAGACTTGCTGTCATGTAATGCAAGCATTTTCGTTGTTTGTTTCATCAGCAGCCTATTGAACCTCATTTGGACTGTGTATGTATGCGTCTGGGCAATGTAATACGGATCTGTTATTCTCTAACTGCAAGCAGAGCCTCCGCAACGTTTGAGGTGGCCTAAATAGTACTCCCTCCATTTCAAATTATAATTCATTTAACTTTTTTAACTCTGAGTTTTACCGTTCGTCTTATTCAAAATTCTGTGCAAATTATCATATTTTTTGTGGTAGCTTACTTTATTAATAAAAAATCTTCAAAAATGGCTTAAATTTGACTATATTTTCATAATTTTTTTAAGGGTGTGTTTGGATCTTTGCACCTAAAACTTTAGTCTAAAATGAAGGTGCTAAATTTTAGCACCACAGTTTGGATCCCACTTCTAAAAAGGACGAAAGTCACTTTAATGAACTATTCAAAGACAATTTTACCCCCACCCCTACCCTGACCCGCCAGCCATTTTAGAGTAAATGAGGGGCACCATGGAAAAATGTGCCATTTTAGACCCTTTTAGAGTCAAATTTGCCTCTAAACTTCTAAACTAGTTTTAGAGCTTTTTAGTCTTAGGTGTTTGGATCTTTAGAGCTTTTTAGTCCTAAATTTAGCACTTTTGAGTTTTAGGAGTGGGATCCAAACAGGGCCTAAATAAGATGAGAGGTCAAACTTGTGATAGAAAAAGTCAAACAACCTACATTTTGAAACAGATGAAGTGCCTGCAAGCACATGCATGCATGGCTGGTGGTGAGCCCGGTGATCAGAGGAAATCTACATATATCCAGAAAGACAAAGCGATCTATAATTTAAAATGGATGAAGTAATCAGTATTGTTTTTTCCGGTCAAAATTGTGAACACTTGTATATATCATTTGTCAAGCGCCTCCAAAACTGTCTAACAAGAGAAGCGGTTAGTATTAAAAAGACAGAGAGAGATAGAGAAATGATACTGGTATATATGAATGCATACTAAAATAGTGCACCGACCGCATTTTTTGTTGCAAGGCTTAGTGTTCTTCTATAGAAGGCGCAAACTAGGTCGTGTTTAGTTGAGCGTGGAAAATTTTTGCAAGCCCTTTTGACCACTAATTACGAGTATTAAATAAATCAGTTTACAAAACTATCTTCACAGCATTAGGCTATTTCGCGAGACCTATCTAGTGAGGCCTTTGACCGTACAATTAGAGGATGGTTACTGTAGCATTATTGTAGCAAATCATGGGTTAATTAGACTCATTAGATTCATCGCGCAAAGTTGTACCCATCTCTAAAAAGGTTTTGTAAATAAATTTCATTTGGTATTTCATGCATGTAAGATTTTCTTAAATTTTTTTTTGGTGAAGTTGTGAAAAACGGCCCTATTTAAGTCGTTTGACGCTCCATGTCATAAAAGAAGGGTCGAGAGCTAAGAGGGGAAATGCTTAAGGAGATACTCGACGCTCGTACGCGCGCTGTACGCCGCTCAATGTATGCTGTGTGGCCTCTGTTCATGCCCATGGTGTCGTAGCTACTGCTGGTACTGGTAGCATCCAATGCTTGGTCACGGTCACACGTTTTATGAGAGGTACATCACACTTGCTGGGGTCTCAATCAGACAACCACAAAGTATCCAACGAGGGGAATCGGGCATATACATACTGTTCGTGTGTTCGTTCCCATTCCAGAAAGTCTAGCCAATGACATCACACATTCTTTCTCTAGTCTGTACCCTAGCTAGTGTACCCATGTTTATGTCTTATTTTATCATAAATGATGGAGTATTTTAAATTAACTTTAAATAAAATAACTAGCACAAAAGGCAAATATGCACGAGTAAAACAGGGCATTCTCTACCAACCCAACGGGTAATCTGGTCTGGTTTCACAAAAAAAAACGGGTAATCTGGTCTGGAGATTTAAAATTTATGGATCCAATTTATAACTAGTGTTTATTAAGAAATGAAGAGTCAACCTTTAAGTAAAGGAATATTTGATGATCGGATAAAGAGATGTATCCAATTGCATGTTTATCCAATTCCATGTTTATTGCTTCAAAAAAAAAAGAAGAGGTGTTTCCACATATTTAATGATATCTTAGTGACACAGCAATTTTATATATGATATCATAAGGCAATGCATTAGGATTAGCATAAGAAACTTGGGCCCTGTGGTTCATGATTTGTGACAGGCCTACCCGACGGGATAATCAAGAAATTAAAATACTTTCAAATTAAAGAAAATAAGTAATATTCGTCTTATGTGGTACAATAGTTTATAAAATATTTTCTGTTATAATTTAGATAGAGAATTATGACTTTCATCAAATTCTAAATGTAACTTGTAATAAATTTTTACCAAAGTCGGGAGGGGAAGCCCTACCTATTTTTTTTTAGATTTTTTTTATTCCAACCCCAGTTAATTCGCTCCCACGGGGAGTCGAACCTAGGTATGTTAAGCGCTACTCAGTTGCTCTAACCACTAGACTAGAGGCCCTTTCACATCTCCTTGGTCTATTAGTTTAGGTATGTTAGCCAAAAGTAGAATTACACGGTGATGTGTAACAAATATATTTTGGTCAATAAAAAATTTGTAAGTTGTGTGAAACAAATACATTCGGTCAAGAACAAAAGTGTAAGTTATGTGCATTAATGTGTGATCAAACTCTTTTGCATGGGATGGTAGTAACGCAGCACGTTTTGGTCCTCATGTTTGGTTCCTTTCCCCCTTTGGGATCAACTTCTTTGAATTTCTACCGCTGATGGCCAGGAGTAGATGTTCAGTAAATCAACAATTCTCCTTCGAATATAAATTAGCTCAATGCTTTGCAGAAGAGGATGCTGCAGTCTACCTTTAGAATCGGACCTAAAAGATGAGCCAACCCATTGCCATTTGCGCTGAGCGCTGAGCGGGGACTAGAAGCACGGATTAGGGTAGGAGATGAGGAACTAGGAGCTGAGCCGCACGGGTCTATCCAATTGACTGCCGGCTCAGTCAACGGCCAAACCGCCCAAAACTGCAACTAGTATGCAAAACCAAGAAAGCTTGATTCGACGGCGGCCGCATGGATCGGAGCAGGGTTGGTTGAGGGGCCGAAGATGCTGAAAGCTGAGCGGCGAGAGAGGACATGCACTGTTAGAAGAGGGGGTGAAATTTTGTTTAGGATATTAAATACATCTTTTACCACTAATTAAAGGATTAAATAAAATCAGGTTACAAAACTACCTCCACACCCCTAGGTAAATTTCCGCGACGAATCTAACGAGGTCTTTGACCGCGCGATTAAATGATGGTTACTGTAGCATTATTGTAGCAAATCATGGATTAATTATGCTCATTAGATTCGTCACGCAAAGTTACACTCATATGTTAAGATTTTATTTAGTACTCCGTGCAAAAAAGACTCCTTTGACAGAAAATAAATCCCGGGTTCTACCAAACAGGTCACGCCTGCTCCGGGTGTCAGGTAACGAGGTAAGGTAACCAAACGCTGAGACCGTCATAAATTTCTCCGTATTGACTCTTGTGAAACCGGGCGGTGTCGGTGCACCTCCAGATAGTCCACGTAAGCCAAATTTATTTGCTCCGTTCGATGTATATCCAACTGCTGGTGGTAAGCGTGTGGCCCGGATATTTTACATTTAGGCCCTTTCGTTCTCACAAATCAACCCGCGGTACAAGTCTACGTGTACTTATCCCGTTGGTTAGAAGCCTCTAGACAACGCCGGCACTTTTCCACTGTAAAAATATCTTCTCTTCTCCTCTCGCACGTCGCACCTCTCATCGGTTCCTCCCTTCCGAGCGCCGCCGCCGCCCTCCTCGGCGAGCGCCGCGGCCGAGGAGACGCAGCCCTTCCGGTGGCTTTCTTCCTTCTCGCCGTGTCGCCATCGCCCTCTCCTAATCTGCCGCCGTCGCAGTAGTGTGGGCTCGCTTTCCATCTCCTCCTTCCTTTTCCGCTCCGGCCATGTCCTTGTCCATGATCTCGGCATGCTGTTGTGTACGATGCCGCCAGGACCCAGGCCGCTCCCGCTCGTCGGCAACCTCCTCGACCTCCATGGACGCTAGCTCGCCTCGCGCGCGCCCACGGCCCCGTCATTCGCCTCAAGCTGGGGCTCACCACTGTCCGTGGTCGTCTCCTCGCGTGACGCCGCGAGGGAGGCGTTCTCCTCGCGCGACGCCGCGAGGGAGGCGTTCACGAGGCACGACCGGCGCCTCGCCGCGCGCGCCGTCCCGGACGCCGCCCGGGGCTTCGTGGGGTTCTCCGAGCGCTCCATGATCTGGCTCCCGAGCTCTGACCCGTGGTGGAAGGCCCTGCGCGGCGTCGTGGCCACGCACGTCTTCTACCCGCGCGGCCTCGCGGTGGCGCGCGGCGCCCGCGAGCGCAAGGTGCAGGACCTGATGCGGTACCTCCGCGGCCGCACCGATACAGAGGTGGACGTCGGCGACGCCGTGTACGGCGGCGTGCTCAACCTCGTGTTCGGCGCCTTCTTCTCCCTCGAAGTCGTCGACGTGGGCGCCGAGTCGGCGCAGGGGCTGCGGGAGCTCGTGGAAGCCATCATCGAGGCGATCTCGAAGCCGAACGTCTCCGACGTCTTCCCATTCCTCGGACAGTTCGACCTGCAGGGATGCCGGCGCCGGACATTCCGGCACTACGAGGAGATCTTCCGCTTCTTGGATGGCATAATCGACCGCCGGTTCGCCGAGCCCTTATTGTCTTGGCACACGCACGGAGACTTCCTCGACGCGCTCCTCGATCCGAAGAGTGCTGCGCCTCCTCTGCTTGTCTCACTGCTGCTGCTGCTTGACGAACGCCCCTATGGTGTTCGATGAAATGCTTGTCCAGAACACTGCACTTACATGCCCCTCTTCTTCCCAGGTAGGTTGGTGTTGCCGCTGTCCACTTGCATTCCTAATTCAAGCAAGATTTTTTTTATCAATTTGTTGTTCTTTCCTTCTCAGCAAGAGAAAGAAGAGGTCTTCAAGCCCAGTCCAATTATCATGCCAACATCTCATGCTACCGAGGTCTGCCATTAATTCAGTCGCAATCACAACCACTCCATCTACATTAGAGAGGTGGATTAATCAGGTGAGTACTCTTCAAATGGTTAAGATCAGTGGAAGGCCTCCTTGGTGCTCTGATCTACTCCAATAACGTGGGATATTTAAAGCAGCCGAGGCATACCATGTTAGATAATAATTTTCCTCAAATTATACTGCTGCTGAAATTAGTAATTTGCTACATGTCCAAGTATTTTGATGATCGATCGTAAAGAAATTTGGGGAATGGAACTTCCAAATAAAGTAGTAATCCTCACGGTAGAAAATAACATGTAATTGTTTTTTGCTCCTCTTTTATCCCCTGTCTTTTTGGTGCTAGCTCTCATGCTTGCCGTTATGGTCTGTGTTGAAATAAAAAACAAAGAATGTATATAGTTCCAGCTTTCAGTTTATAAATATACTTTTTTTGGGAGAATAATTATGCTCACGTCAATAGAATCTTCATACTCCTGCTATCTTCCCTTAAAATGAAGGATGTGCTCTTTTCAATTCGGCAATTGATAAATCTGGGGGGTCACCATTATCTGGAACAACAAGTACGAATTTGATCATACGAGTGGTGTCAGTTAATATAAATTATGTAGATCCATTCTTTTCATGCCTTGGCATTTAGCATAAATTGAATTACACAAGGATAATTGAATTGCACCAATGGTAACATAAGCATGGTCCATTCTGTTCTGTGCAGAAGCTGAAAAGAAGCCACGTGAAATTTGGAGAGGATACAACCATTGAGACAATTTCTCGAAGTACACAGACTAAGACTCCCTTTAATACTTTCTAGCAATAATCTCAGTTCATTTGGATCCAAGCCTGCATCGGAATTGCTTCAATATGTAAGTTTCCCCTTCTCATAAGTGTCTTGCTACAACTGTGGCTAGATTGACCTTGAACTTTCCTGTTTTAGGTATCAGAAGATGCAGGAGTAGCAATGTTCAGATTTATCTTGTTTGTGGATGTGCAATTTTCTTATTTTTTTAGTCGGGTTAGTAGATAGCCAATAATGCTGACACCATTGTGCTTCTTGTTATATGCGTTCAGGAACCGCAAGACCACTGTAGAGTGGTTAACCACCGGTACCAAAGGTATTAATCCATCTATGTTACCTCTAAAAATAGATTATGATTAGTATTCTTCTCAGAGCAATACTCTTCTTTTAAGTTGTGTAAATCTCAGAGTAAGCATTATGGGGGAAAGAAAAAATAGTATCTCAGCCATTGCCAAAGTCATAGTAAGGGTCTTGCCCACAACAGTGACAATTTTGTAAAAGTTTATCTCTATGCTCTCTGGTGTTTTGTTTGTAGATTTAAATGAAATATATCAGGAGTATAGAAAATAGCCCAAAGCTGTCTTGTTCCTTCAGTAAGTGCAGTTCAGTAGTATTTACCAAATTCTTGATTAGTTTCATTAGTGATATAATTCTGTTATGTATTGGTAGGTTTGTATGATGAAACTTACGTAATTCTTTGTTTCTTACACATTTAGCAATAGTAATGGATCTTTACTTTATCAATTTTTGTACCTCTACTACAGCCCAAACATGTGAATATTAGTATTAGCATATTTTTAGTGTTGCTACTATAAAGATAATGGTGCCCCCCTAAAGTAGCGATGTTCTTAGCTAAGGTCAACACCATTAGCCTTTAATTTACTAAGGACAATTCATCACATCCTTGCAACATGCCAGTGCAGTTGACAATAATAGCATTGCGCCTATTGCTCCCCTTGGCACCAAAATACTGAAATGCTCATCTCTCTCAATTCCTACTGACATAGTTTTTTTTTAGGGTAAAGCAATTCCTACTGATATAGTTGATCTGTTGATTTTGACATAGATATCATTGCCGTACTCTTGAATTCATTAACAAACACCTTTCCTTTTAATTGGTGGCAGCCATCAGGCTGTCGTGCTATTTGTTCAAGGCAGCAGCAACATGTCAATGCATGAAGCTTCTGCACTTCTACATTCACTTACTGCCCATTACTTTTCTTTCCATATGTTTTTTCAGATCATTCCTACTAAATTTCGTAGGCTTATTTTTAATTAGGTCTTCTGATTTAGCTATTTCCATGAATTGCTATAGAATAATAGAATGCTATACAGGTAGTGCTAACCAATGTGTACTGCTTCTTAGAGAAAAAAATAGCTTCTGACCACTTATGCTATTTCGCATTGGGACAAAAGGAGTACATTGATTTTTGGATTTACAATTCTTCCATAATCGAGTTCCGTTTCATAATTAAATACGCCAGTAAGGTTGCCGTTAGCGCCTTTTATATTTCTATTTTTTTTTAGAATCTGTCGTGCCCAATAAGATACAAAGAGAACACTGATGGTGATGGGTTTGAAGGTAGGTTTGTTATCGACGCAGGTACACAGTTCAGAGTTCATGCATTCTCTATAATATTTCAGTTCTACGTAGCTATTTATGTCGCTTCAGGATACGGTTGATGCTTTTTTATCCTTGCTTCAAACATCTGCCCTTTTTTTACCACAGATAAAGGGTCGGTATGACGTTGTATGCATCCACAGCATGGAAACATGCGGCTGTACGCCAATCTCCTCCTGTCCTCCACACTATGTGCTGCTGTTTTAATAAAAAAACCTGAAGACTCAAGATTGGCCTCTTAGTTAATTTTTCTGTGAACTACCTTACATCGAACTTATTGAAACTTAGTGATCCTGCAAACTATGTGTACATGATCGTACTCACTTACCATCAGACTTGATGTTCTCATGTTATATATTATATAATATATGTTTTCTATTAGTTAATTATTCATTTCTGTTAAGACATCTCGGCCGCGCGCATGGGCGCGCGCCAATCACTAGTTTGTAATCAATATCGGCCTGCTGCCCAGGGAGCAGAGACAGTACTCCTATCTTCCCTTAAAATGAAGGATGTGCTCTTTTCAATTCGGCAATTGATAAATCTGGGGGGTCACCATTATCTGGAACAACAAGTACGAATTTGATCATACGAGTGGTGTCAGTTAATATAAAGAATTCGTCGGAACAGATAGGCACGTTCGACTTCAACTTCGATTTCACCGCAAGTCTCCTGTTGCCATCGTCGCTGTCTCCACACCAACTTGCTGATCGAAGCTGAACAAGTTAATTGTCAAGTTGATGAAAATTTCAGTCGAGGCTGTTTAGATGTTAAACTTAGTTGTCAAGTTGATCAAAAGTTTAGTCGAAGCTGCTTAGATGTTAAAGTTAGTTGTCAAGTTGATCAAAATTTTAGTAAAAAAGGGTAGGAAATAAAACTCCTGACTGCAAATACGGTGAGAAACCGCGCGCTCGTTAATAATGTCATCACCATCGACTTTGATTTCAATTTCTACAAGTCTCTATTGCAGTCCTCGCTGTCTCCTCGACAGCTTACTGAACCTGAACATCACGACTCTGAATCTGGGTTGCCTTCTTAGGTCAGTCTCAGTGGCAGGGTCATCAACATGTAATAGACTGCTACATAGGTTTTTTGATGACATGGCACGAAATTAATGAAGGGAGAGAAGATCTCAGGGTCATGGTGATGACCCTGGGTCGACACAGATACCAATGCTTACGACCTTCCATTGAAAGCTCATAACCCTCCATTTGATCACAACATATGTAAGATTTAAATGTTGCATTCTATCTATAAAATTGTGCCCATGACCCTCTGTTTTGAGAGTGACAGGGTCATCGTACTAAAAAGCAGATGTGGCAGACTTGATAACTGTGCCCATGACTCTAGCACTGAAGGCCAGTCTCAGTGCAGGATTTCATCATACGGTTACCTAGACCAGAAACTAGGTAACTGTGCCAGACATGAAACTCCTCTCACATCCCATGAAACTCTTCATCTCTCTCCTCTGCCACATCAGCACATTTAATGCCATGAAACTCTCATGAAACCCCCACTGAGACTAGCCTAAGAACCATTGGCTCTCTCCCCCACGGCCCCACCTAAAAAAGGCAACCGCTGTCCATCTCCCCCCACGTAAAAAAAGACGGCGCCCCTCCCCCCTCCCTGCCATAAAAAAGGAAAACGCAGCCCCCGGTCTTCTCCCGTCGCTGTCGCTCCCTGTTCCTCTCATCGTCGTCGCTCCTCCTCTCGTTGCCCCCAGCTCCTCCTGTCATCGTCCCGATCCGTTCCTTCCCACGTCACTATCGCTTCATCGTCTGGAGCCTCCCGACGTCAGCAACCTCCGCCGCCTCGCCCGCCAGTCCGGCCACGGCGACCTCCGCCGCGACCACCCGGCTCGCCCGCCCGCGGCGACCTCCGCCGCAGCCGCCTCACCCGCCCGGGGCGAACCTCCACCGTTGCCGTGAGCCCGTGACGACCCCACACACTCGCGACCTCCACTGTCTCGATGACCTCTGCCCTTCGCCTCCGTTGGTGAGTGCAGTGCCGCCTACCCGTTCATTTTTTTGGCTTCTCAATGGCACTCTAGCAAGCCAAGGATCTCTCGCCTGTGCCAAGCAAGCCATTTCTTCAGATCTAGATCGATTAAATTATACTATTTGTTTCAAGTAGTGTCACTTAATTGATGGTCAATCAATTTCAGGGATGCATCTTGTTTAGTTTATATCTCTACTCCTAAAAGTATAATTGGGAGAAAAAGTTTTCGTGAAGCTTTTTCCATCACAACCGTTGCCCTGTTATCAAGCGATTTTAGTTGTCTCATGTTTGCCCGGCCTCCATCACGTGGCATCCGTTCCTCTCCACCACGCGCACCCTCTCCCACGTTCCGCCCTCGCGTCGCCACTCCCCGTCTTCCGTTCGCCCCGCGACGTCTCCCAACCGGCCGGGCGACATTCTCCTTCTCCGAGCACTCGCTACCATGCCGCCGCCTCCTCCTCCTCCGCTCCTCCTCCTGCTCGCTGTCTTCCTCCTTGGTTTGCTCGGCGGCGACAGCCCACAGGCCACAGGCGTGCCGGCAGCAGGCCGATGATGATGGAGTGGTTCCAGCAGTGGAAGCCGGAGTGCACCAGGTCCTACGTCATGGCCGCCAAGCAGCGGCGTCGGTTCCGGATGTGTATATACGTGCAAGTCCTACGCCACTAACACTGAGGCGGAGGCGGCGAGGTGCACGTACGAGCTCAGCGAGACGGCCTACATCGACCTCATCGAGACCAGGAGTTCACGACCATGTACACGGCCGCCGTTGCCTGTGGACGACGTGGATGCGAACCAAGATGATCACCATGCGAGCGGGGCCGGTCGACGCCAGCGCCGTCGTCGTGGACGCAGCGGACTGACTGCCGGAGTAATTAGATAACAGGGAGCTTGAAGTCCTTGTTTTGTCATGCCCCGGACTCTAATGCTCCAGGATTACAACAGATAGCATATATATATATATATATA
>OAMR01000009.1:4699390-4720078 GCA_900205405.1 Echinochloa crus-galli | reverse complement strand
ATTATAATATAGTTTTATCGAATTGTAAATGGTTTAAGAAATTTTTTGGGGCGACCACCCTATGCCCAAAAGCTGGGTCCGCCACTGGCAGTGAAGATACCGGAGAGGATACAACGATCTGACAATCTGAAGACACTAGCAACTATTGATTTAAGTGAACACCCTGCAAGCTTAGTAAAGGATCTCGGTGATCTAGTCCACTTGAGGGTTATTGCAATAACATGGTCTTTTCACCAGTGCACTGACGAAGACTACTGTGAAGCATTACGGTCATCCATTACAAAGTGGAGCAAGCTCAAGTCCCTGACTATTCACTGTGGATTCAGCTGCAACATGGATTTCCTGGCCACACTGCCGCCGGATCCTCCAAAGCTGCTTGAGAAGTTCAAGGTGACAGCAGGAAGATTTGCAAGGGTCCCCGAATGGATCGCAACGCTCAAATGTCTATTGTACGTGCAAATCACTGTATGCAGACTAGTGGCGGATGATCTGAAGAAACTTGGGTTTGCCCAGGCTGCAGTACCTTGTACTAGGGTTGGAGTTCATTCCCAGGGAAGAGATAGTGATTGGAAGCGAGGGGTTCCGTCACCTGCTCAGATTCTCCGTCGATTGCCCCGTGCCATGCCTCAATTTCAAAGAAGGAGCAATGCCGAGGCTGGCATACCTTGAACTGAAAGTCTGCTCTGGCCCGGCAACTCCTGAGGGTGTTGTCCCATCAGGTCTCGGCAATCTCCAAAGCCTCTCGGAGGTAGTCCTCCATTACAACCAAAAATGGTGCAGTGATAGCTCCAGCGTTAAGAAGACAGTCCAAGCAGTGAAAAGGGAGGTTGTCAAGCATTCCAACCCAATCGACCTCGTCATCAACGGCTCCAGATAAAAGTCTTCATGTGGTATTTAAAGAGAGGTGTTATACTGACAAAAGATAACTTAGCTAGAAGAAACTGGAATGGGAGTAAACTATGTTCGTTTTGTTCCGAAGAGGAGACAATACAACACTTGTTTTTTGATTGCCACATGGCATCCTTCATGTGGAGAGCTGTTTAGATGGTTTTAGATCACCCAAAGCCTCTTAGTTTTAGTCACTTATTTACTAATTGGTTGGTGGGTTTAAATTCAAAGCTTAAAAATCAGATGCTAGTCGGTGTCTCTGCTTTATATTGGGCACTTTGGCTGAGTAGGAATGATTTGGTTTTTAACAATTCACCACAAAAAACTTACTTGCAGGTACTGTTTCGAGGCACATATTGGCTTCGTTTTTGGGCACAGCTACATCAGCATGAAGACGACAGAAAGGCAATAAAGGGCGTTTGCCAGGCGCTGGAGACGCTGGCGATGCGTGTTTTCGCACATCATGGATGGAGGTTTAATAATAGGATTATGAACTAATACCTTGTTTATCTTTATGGTGTGTGTAACTCTTTGAATTTATTCGTGAGTGCAGACAGAAGTGCTGCAAACTTGTAATTTCTTTGGGCCGTAGCCTTTTTGGTCAAGGCCGGATATTCATATCCATTATCTAAAAATCAACGGCTCCAGATGTGATGCTGAAAACAGTTTTTGTTTTGATATTGATGCTGAAAACATTGATGATCGAGGAGACGGCGGAGATGGCAATAAAACACTTGTGCTGACAAGGTAGAAGATCGATCCGTACATACCATGCAACTTATTGTTAATGTCTTCTCTCTACATATATACTGACGTTTAACACATTTGTTTCCTTTTTGTTGCAGCTGGGGACGGTCGTTGTGACGCCCCAACCCCCTTGCTTATGTGTTGTCTCTGTTGTGTGTCGAGTCTACAAACAAGCTGCATCTTTTTGCAGCTGATGTTTCGCAATGGTATGTCGTTTCCTGCCACCAGCCGGCAACTCCCCGGCGCTCCCGCCATACACGTTGTGAGTTGTATCCAGTATTCCACTATCGGCCTGGTAATTTAATTGTTCGTTGTTTCTGTTTGGCCATTCCAGCGTTTGTGGCGCGCGCAGTGTGTGCGTTCAGACATGATCTATGTATATCAGACTTCAGTATGCTACGTTGTGTGATCTGTATCCCTGTAATAAGAATTCCATGTATTGCTGTGTTGTCAGCAAATATTTCTAGGTCACTTTTGTTTCTTATGATATGGACTTGCTGAGAGCTGTCCATGACGATGGCTCTCGGGTAATCCCATTTTGAGTGGTGTTTATTTTGTGCTTGCGTTAGTGATCTGAAGATGCTCTTTCCATATGTGAATTGCCTGATCGGCTTCACAGGCTTGAGCCCTTCCTTTTTAGCGGTGACGTTGCAGGCTTGGCTTATGTTCCTGGGCCAAATGCGAGGAAAGGAGTTCGGAAAAAAAATGGTAACCCTATGTTCTAGGCCTCCTGGGCCCAATGTGTGGAAAGGCTCAGTTCGGGAAAAAATGGTAACAAACTAAATTGGGCAACGAAGCAGCAGAGATGTATATGCGTGTAATTGTGTCCATGTGGTTACTTATTATGCAATGGTGTCGCCGCAGCAGTCCCTGCCAGTACATTTTAACTGCAACAACTCTCGTTCCAATGACCTTCACACGTAACGTTTAGAAACTTTTCACCATATAAACAAATTAAAAAAATGTCTAGAAACTAAATAATGGAAACAACCCGGCATCCCAAAGTGAGAATAGCAAAATGAGCTCTGCCGTGGGCCGGCGCATATATTGCTGCAAGGCCTGTTCATGGGCTGCCATATTCCAGCTAGGCCGGTCTAATCAGACTTACCACTACCACCTTGAACTTTGTGGGCTTCTTATTGTGAGGCTTCCCAGTCATGAAAGTCGTAAAATTTTTGCAAAAAAAATAATAAATAAAAGTCGTAAAAATTTACAAAAGACCATGGCGGTGGGCCAGCATGCATGACGTGTGAGGCGCTATGGAGTGGCTTCGGACCGATGGGCCTATATGCGATCCTTTCTCAACCTACAAATGCAATTCTATGAGGTGCTACAAATTTTTTCGAAACTACTTCAGTGCCATGAACCTAGTTTTATCTCTTCCAAAACATTCGGTTAGCATTTCCATCCGTATGCTGTAATGTCCGGATAGCAAAGGCCATTATACCCCCTCGATCATGAGCCAAGGCCCACCTTCCAGGTGACAAAACCGCTTAATCTCTCTTTCCTCTCCTCATCACTGACTGGCTTCACGTCCACAAGACTGATCGACCGTCTTCTCGCCTGACAAAGGCATAGAAAGCTGAAGGGCGAGCAGTGCATGAAAGCAGCGAGTGGCGCATGCAGGCAGCTGAAGAACGCCTACCATCTCCGGAGCTGCTCCTTCGATGTTGCTTCTAGCGCATCCAGAGCCGGCGCCAATGCTGACCAGCGGCGCAGAGCGGCAGCAGTGCACCGGCCTCTGGCCAAGCTCATAGCTACGCCGCCGCCCATCTTTTTTTTCTTTTTTTTCGAGAACACGCAGGAGAGCTGCGTATCATTGTATTAAAAAGATGAAAATAAACGTTTTACATCGCGGGCCGATGGGGCACACGCCCATCTGCCTTTGCCGGCAGCATGACAACTGACAAATAATCGACTTTGTCTCCACCGACCGCACATCCTCCAGGGGAGACTCTCGGTGATCAAGAGAAAAGAGAGAGAGGAGACTGAGAGGAGTTAGCCCACTTACAGCTGAGTCCCACACCAGGGGAGAAAAATGTCTATTTTGCGACCATACTAAACAGTACTACATGAACGGAAAATGCTACCGAATGGTATGGAATGGATGTAATTTTTTTATCCATGGCACTGAAGGAATTTAGAAAATTTTTGTAGTACTGAAGGTAGAGTAAATTTATTCTATAGGATTGAGGGAATTGGCTCAATAAATAACTGGAACCGAACATGGGAGCATTGGATAATGTGAGTCGGCATAGACAAGACAAATTAATGTGGTTCCTCATATATTTACTTAGTTTTCCTAAGAAACAACACCAGCAAGATATCGCCACTATGTGGATAGCATACATCATATTCGTATTAATATTGACATGTCAACTTTTGAGAGTGTTAGGTGATAAAATGCACTACGGTTATTAGCCGAATATATATACTTTGAATTCAGAGTCAATTGTTTCAGTTAGCTGGCATATCATCATTAACCTCATTTAAATTTTTGCTATTGGTTGCTCCTCTGTCTTGAAATATACTCCTATATCGCTTTGACTATGCTTGTGAATTAATTTAGTTATCTTGCATAATTATTGTTCATATTTAAAATCAAGACAATCATTGTGCTAGTTATGTAATGTGTGTCAAGGGCTTGTCTGATTTTATAGCATGACTCTGACGGCACTTGAAGTCATGTAAAAAAAATAATTCAAGACACGTGTGTCAAGGGCTTGTCTGATTTTTTAGCATATCTCTATTGGCCCTTGAAGTCGTGAAGAATAATAGAGTTAAATGTACGATTGGCATACAAACTTGGCTGATGGGTTAAGCCAAGTGTTTTTTATTTGACACTCGGCAAAGATGCCGAGTGTTTTTTATTTGACACTCGGCAAACATCGCTATCACAGATGTGTTGAGTGTTTTTTAGACTAGAAGAATAATAAAAATATTTTTTGCCGAGTCTTTGCCGAGTGCAACAAAAATACACTCGGCAAAGAGGTGTTTGCCGAGTGTCAAATAATTTTACAAGTATGATGCTCTTTGTATGGTGACTTAGATCTTACTTACCCTTACTTTTTACATAAACTATATCCTCTATGTATATTTTCATGTATGATGCTCATGCTCTTCATATGGTGACTTAGATTTTACTTACTCATACGTCACTATGAGAATGATGACGGCATTGGCAATTCACCAAAGTTGTGCTTGTATACATGCACTTTCGAATTTTACAGCATATAACTGAGAAACCACCTTCTATCCCCGACTCTAGTCCCGTCTAGCTTTTGGCCTGGGACTAATAAGGCGGGGACACGTTTATTATGTCCCAGCTGGTGGCTCCAAATGAGATTAAATGATCAAGCGTCTTTTAGTATGAGTTAGCCGCAACAACCCTGACTAAAGAGTCCTAGTTGGAACCACCAACTAGAACTAAAGAGAAGCCAGGTCTTATTGGGCCATGGGCAGTGAATCGTGTATGTTGATGGACCATCCACCACGGCATGGTGTAAGAGCGGAAAACCATATGGCTTTCGGAAGCTTTTTAGGCTATTCTCAATGGCCATTTCATACTTTTATTTCCAAAGATACTATGTAAGAAAAAGTTTATTTAATTCATAGTTGAAATAGCTCTCTCTCAATGTAAAGTTTCATTATTTATTGTTTCTAAGGCTAGTCTCAGTGGGGATTCCATTTTTATGTTTCCAAGAATGCCACATAAGTAAGGAGACAATAAATTTACAGATGAAATTGTTCATACAATGCAAAGTTTTATTTTGATGTTTCCAAGGCGATGCATGCAAGACACAAACTTGTTGGAAACTGTGTATACAGAGTTTCATCTAGATGAAACCCATTTCATCTCTCTCCTCATTAACTCCTTGCCACATCATCTAAAATGCTGAGTTGGCACCCTATTTAATGTGCATGAAACCTTATAAACCTCGCACTGGAACTGCCTAATGCTACATGTAAGACACAGAGTCTCTTGAAAATAGTGTACATAGGATTTCTATCACCATAAAACTCAATTCAACTCTCTCTTTATTTATTTTTTGCCACATCACCAAAAAAGCTGACATAGCACTGTATTTAATGCTGATGAAACCCTCACTGAGAATGGCCTTATGTAACATGATTTTCACTAGAATAATGGGCCAAGCATGGTTCGTAGCACGCGGTGCAGAGTTGACGGACCGCATGACGAGAATCTTTTTTGAGTTTCGACCTTTAATTATGATGTTCTTTTAAATTGTTAATCTTTCTAAAATCCATTTGAACTAGCATGTTATTTAGAATTAATACAATAAAATAAGATCCAATATAAGTATATTTTTATTTTATATATAAATATTTTAGAATCAACATTTTTATTGTGATATTTTAACACTTTGAATAACCATCTCAACATTTTGGACTTATTACATCAATACTTTCATACGAAATGCTGATCTAGTTTGTCCAAATTGTTGAATTAAGTTTGAGAAAAACGTAGAACCTAGTACAAGAAAATGTTGAGTGCATTAGTTCATCACTTTGAGCATGTTAATTTAACTTTTTCGTGAAAATGCTAAAACGGATATAATTGGAATGTTGAACTATTGTTTCTGGAATGTTAGCTGCAACATCGTACCTCCTATAACTATATATTTAGCCAGTGATAATTGAAAAAAAATGAAGAAAGAAAAAAAAGCACAAGAGTACTTCCGCACCAGACATTCTATTTAATGTAATGCACACGAAAAAAGTGTGTAGCGGTACGGAACCCTCCTTTTCTTTGTTTCCACCGCAAAACGGTAGCTTTTTTTTTCTTTCGTAGCTCTGTTGTTGGGCTTTATTGGGCATCTAAGCTACGTTGGTTAGATAGTACACGGAAGCCGCATAGGAGCCCCCATGTAAGAGACGTAAAATTCCATTTGAGGTCCCTCATGTATCGACATAGTCCGACTATTATCTTTCATGTACAAAATTAGGTATTACTCATCCCTCAACTTTAAAAACCAGTTATTTTTCGTCCCCGGCTGTTTGATGGTGGTTTTAGATGACATGACGACACGTCAATCGTTCTATGTGGCACACTGTCAGCCTTGAGAAACCTAAATTGAACTATGCTGATAGTTAAGGGGGTCAAATATACTTTACCAAAAAAAAACTACAAACAATTTCTCAAAAAACTATCCAAGTAATATCTACACTAATATCTTCTAGTATTAAGTGATACTTATGTTGTCATCAAATGGGACACCATCATTTGTCTTTTTGTGATGTTTAGGCCATCAATTTTGACTAACTATAATAGATAAATAAAGCATCTTCTAGCAAATAAACACACAAAAGGTAATAGAAAAAAGATAGAGTATTTTAAATCTAATCATAGAGTATGATTTTTGTCTATGATTTTTTCTAAGATTATATTAGATTTTAGTATTTTTAATTGCATATTTTTTCTTACAAAATAGTTGGATAATATTTTGAGAAATTATTTGCATGTTTTTTGTTAAGTGTATTTGGATCCTGAACTATCAGCATAGTTCAACTCAGGTTCCTCAAGGTTGACGTGGTGCCACATTGGATGGTCGATTTATCGCCACATCAGCCAAAACCACCATCAAAATTGCTGGAGAACAAAAAATAACCATCCAATCGAATTTCATATGAAACATACAATCAAACTTCATGCAACATCAATACAAAGGATGTTGCACCATCAAAATTATGTAACTGGAACATTGAAAACCCAATGCAAACATCTATAGCACGGTGAAACATTAGAACGCGGAGCTTGCAACATGAAAAATCAACAGATGGAACATCCAAAAACAATTGTTGCACCATGCATTGAGTTCTGCAACATGAAAAAAAATATGTTGCAACACCGTGGGGTGTTTAACGCAACATTACCCTGGAGCTCGCCGCCGGCCTCGTGCGCCACCACCCTAGAGCTCCTGCGGCAGCCGTCACCACCCCTTGCTCCTCCCTCAGCCACGGCCGACGGAGCAGTGTGGTGGCGGCCGCTGTGTAGGAGCGGCACCCGGAGAAGCGGTGTGCGTTGGAGGTGCATGGGGTGGCGGAGTCGGCGCACAGCTCATGTGGCAGCGCAGAGAAAAGGGGTGGCCGCTGCAAATCCATGACCAGGCCGGGCCGGCGACGGCGGATCCATGGCGGCGCAAGCTCGGCATCCGTCTTCCCCACGTCCGGCGGCACGAGCTCGGAGCGAGTTCGACTGGTGGCGATGGCACAGGGGCGCGGGACGGAGGGGAAGCCGTGGCGGCGCGGAGGAGCGGGGATGGCGGCCGACGACAGCGGCGCAGAGGTGAGGAGTCGTCGGCGGCGCGGCGGATTCAGGAGCGCGGCGGCGTCGCGGTCGAGATGTGCAGGCGATATTTTATCGAGAAAGCAGGGAGGCAGAACAGCGGCGCTGCGGAATGAATGGACGGGGATCGGACGCCCTATCCGAAGCATTATTTTTTTTACGACAATCGAGGTGAGAGCTCTTGCGTGTGTGCGGGAGCAAAGAAACTGTTGTGCAGGCCTTTCCCTTCGTTCATGGGCAGATTTGGCCCAACGGTCCAACACGACCGACTCAATTGTTTGGGCCGGTGCGGAGACGACGCCTCGTATGGGCTAGATTCTATTCACTCGAAGAAGTTGCAGGCTTGGGCTGAATGGGCCTTAGTTCCTGTAACGCAAGAGCCCTTCCAAACACACGGCCACCTTCGGCCCACACGCTTCAAGATGCCCTCCCAGCTCCGGCGCCGCCGCCGGCCACCGCCACCGCCACCGTGAGACGTGTCCTGATGAAGATGAGGGGCCACGAACGCCCGCCCGCCCGAAACGCTCACGCTCTACTTGGTGGCGCTGGCGCACCTCATCACGGGCCGGTGAACTGTCCAGACCCCAAACTCTGGGAGGGGCGGACCGGCGCTGAGCTCTTCCGCGTCGATCCGTCGATCGACCAGGCCGGTTGAATCCTCCATCGGGGGCGTCCTCTAGGTGGTGGTCACGGATAACCCATGCAGCACGCGCGGCAACATCCAGGCCGACGACTCCGAGGTTATTTAGCTTGCTATTACATGCCTGCATGTGTTATATATATGTCCACTTTTGCACTGCGATTATGGACGAGGGAGCTCTCTTTCAGAACGAATGTATAAAATCAGCTAAATGTTATATTTGGCGGCTAGTCACTGTAATTTCGCATTTCGCTAAACATGTTTATTTTGGTTTCATAATAATGGGCTAATTTTTAATTAACATATGTTACTCTTTGAACTGGAAAGCTGCTAGCTGCAACAGTCGGATAGCTAGGGAGGCAATCAGGAGAGACGATGACACCACTATCAAGATCCTCAGATTGGTCCCATTTCATTACAGGTTTCTCCCATAAACCTGCTAAGGCGATAATTTGTTTAAGTGACTATTATAAACATGCACATATTTGTTCTTATTTTCTAATACATTTCGCTGGCAATCAGTGCGATGTGCCTAACTTTGGGATACAAGAATGAGAGCCCTGATCAAGACATGTGTCATGGGTGACCTGTTAATGATGTTAGCATCTTTCGGCTTGATGATACCATAGGTTCCTATTCACCTATTTTTCTTATATAGTACATTTTCTTTCTCTCCAAAAAGGGTTATTCTAATTTCTTGCTCTTGTTGCATGCTATAAGGAACTTTTAACAAACACCAATATAAATGAAATTGCAAACAGCAGTACAAATGTAATACAGCAATGACGGGTACACCGTCTGATGAGGTAGCAGATACACGCAACGCAACCAACAGCAATGGACAGGAGGCGAGGAGCTAGCTATGTACCATGCTGCATTATGGATTGCCAGGCTGCAACTCTTGTTGTGCTCCTTTGCCTTAGGCCTTAGCCAATTGGCAATGCTCCAGACTTCCAGAGAGATGGTCAAATCCTGGTTCAATGAGTATATATATATATATGAAAACTACTGTCATAAAATTGGTACTGATAGCCGGCATGGGGGCATAGTTTCAAGCAATGTGTAGTGGTTACCTTGTCTCACGAACTGGGAGTCACTTTGGCTCAATTTTCTGCTTCAGTAATCTCAAATTGAGTGACTTCTGTAGTCTTCTCGTCAGATGCTTGAACATCATCTTTGGCTCTACTATCGGTTCCACTTGGAGCTCTGGTCGCAAACTGTATATCTTCATCAACTGCTTGAACATCATCTTGTTTAATGTTATTGATGAAAAGGCTGGTCATGTGGGTCGTGTTCCGGCGCTTAGCAAATTCTTTTCTCACCGCATCCACAGTCATCTTGACACTGTAGCTGTTGGCGTACTTCACATTGTAGTACAGGCCAACCTCTGTAAGACAACTTAGGTTGCTGATACCCAATGGAACACTAATCGGTCTCGTTGGGCAAGTACAGAAGTTCAGTTGAAGATATGTGAGGTGCTGCATCGCTCCTGATTCAAATGAGAGCCATGGCATTGGGCAGTCGATGTAGAACCTCCGGAGCTTATGGAATCCATTATTTGTAATCACTATAGCTTCTGTGGGAATGAAGTCCAAGCCCAGTATTAGGCACTTCAGTTTAGCTAAGTCACTGAGTATCACCAGATCATGAGCCTCTAGTTTGCAGACAGTGATTTTGACAAAAGATAGATACCTGAGCTTATGGAACCATTGGGGCATACCTGCAAATTTTCCCACTGTTACCTTGAACGTCTCAAGATTCAAAGGCAAGTAAGAATGACTAAGGCAGCACAGGAACCCCATGGAGCAGCCGAGTTCACAGTGAATGGTAATGGACTTGAGGAGGCTCCACCTTCTGATGGATGATAGTAATGCTTCACGATAGTCTGGATCAGAGGACTGGTGAAAGGACCATGTTATTGCAAGAACCCTCAGATACTCTAGATCACCGAGAGCCTTGACAAAGCTAGCAGATTGTTCACTTAAATCAATGGTGGCTAGTGTCTCCAGTCTCGAGAAACACCGTATGTCATGTGGCACCTGTACTGCTGTTTCATTGGGATTAATGGTTTCTTCATCACCAAGGAGAAGAGCAAGCAAACTGTGGTGCAGCCCAATACTTTGCTTTGGCAGTGTCAGCTGCCTTATCGGTGTGCCTCTTAGGTCCAGCCTGTGCAATCTTCTTGCCTCGAAAAACACTCCTAACTGGAAGTCAGCTACCTGTGTATAACTTGCATCCAGTACCTCCAGATTAGACAGCTCCTTGATCTCTGGCGGGAGCTTGGTGACTCGAGTCTTCCTAATGCTCAGATACACGAGGAAAAACATTTTGCCTCTGCATACCCTCAATAGGTCCTCATCCTCAAAATTCTCCCAACCTTCCACATCCAACACCACCAGATTGACAAACTTGTCCACGGGGACTCCGCCGGCTGCACCAGACACTGCAAGAGAACGAGTCTGAGACAGATCCATTGTCTGGAGCAAAGATGGGATGTTTGGATCATCATTGTGGAAGGCAAGCCTCCGCGGCGTCCTGCTAGGGATGATAGCCGCAGAGTTGAGGGTGGCGCTGGTGAAAACAAAACCCATCGCTGCTGATTTGGAGGCAAGGAACTGGTGCTGAAGGCGGTCGACATTCCACTTCCAGGCCTCTGCTTCGTCCGGATTATTATGGTTGTTATCGGCGGTGACAATGACATTCCTATCGACGAGATGGGAGAAGTAGCAGTCTGCTTTTGCTTCTGAGATGTAGTGAAACCAGGTTTCCAAATTATTGACGACGACGCCTTCACACAACCACTTCATGACAAGTCGGTCCTTGTCAAACTTGTACCCATAAGGATACATTGCAACATATAACTTTAGTAGGTCGATGTCATAAGGGAAGTCATAAGATGGGTGTGGTGATCGTTCGAACCAGCTGCCACCCAGGGCCACAGGGAGGCCAAGACGGGAGAAAGCAGTTGTTACAAGATGCGGCCTATACCTGCAGGGATCTTCAACGAGACGGTACAACCTTTCCGCTGCATATCGTAGCCGCTGTGACGATGAATGATGCCTACTGCAGCGGAAGGACTTCACGGCTCTTCGCAGCAGGGTTTGAAGACGTTGGGGATCATCAGCAGCAGCTTGTTTGAGGGCGTGGGGGAGAGTTTCCGACACGGTGCCGACCAACTCCTGCAGCCATGCCAGCATCCCCTCGTCAACAACATGGCGAGGGGTCAGCACCGTCAAACAGCTCAGCTCTTGCTCCAGGAAGGCAAGGCAGCGCAGCTCAAGATCGGCCATGACGCGGCGGCGCCCACGAGCAGCAGCTCCCAGCATCTCAGAGCACCTCGCGCGGTAGGACCCCAGCAAACTTAATGCTTCATCAATCTTTTTCTTCCTCTCCTCCTGTTCCTCCTCGTCAGCTGAATCCTCCCAGTAATCTTCCTGCGCCGAATCAAAGATCAAACGAGAGAATCATCACAATCTTCCTGCTCATATGATTCATTTGCGTGCATGCACGGAGCAGTGGTCATATGAAACTGACTTACTTGATCCATGTGCTGACGACGATCCGCTTCTACTTGTTGTGTTCTTTTCTTGGTGTGCAAACAAGTAAGTATGTGCAAACAAGTTCTTCCCAAACATGTACTTACTTGATCCGCTTCTACTTCGTGTACGCGTTCTTTTTTTTTCCCGAAAGAGCTTCTACTTGGTGTGGCCGACAGGATGAGTATTGTTACTCATGCACGCTAAGGGTGGCATGCAAAAGGAGTGCAAACAACAGGTAAAAGTGCTTACAGATCAACGTGCTGCTCGATATGTCTGGATGCCAAAACCCCAGCGCACGTTAGCAGGGGTGGGCTCCGATCCAAACAATGAATCCCATGCCTGCTAGCTGCATCACAAGGTAGTACTTTATTCCATTTCCTGCATCCCTTCTTTTTCTTTGCCCCAAAGCCACGATATCTTCCTTTATTTGCAGTGCTGGAAATCTATAGCTTTTCTCTTTCTATAGCAAGATGGTTTGTGGAGATAGCACGGCTAGATTTCTTGTTTCTTACCAGAGTCCAAATTATTATTAATCAAATACATCAGAAATTTACAACCGAAAATAAATAGTTTCTAGATTTCTTTAACAAAATGATCATTATTAAGAGAAACTCACAAACAATTAGAGTTTATGCCCTCGCTACATGTGCGTCCTCCCTACTTATCCATCATTATTATTATACTAGTGAATGACGCGCGCCCAGCGCGCGGCAGATGGCAGATGAGAATTCGATGTCATACGCTGAATATATGTCATAAAAATATTATACTATGAACTTGTTTATTAGGCTACACACATGACATAACAAAAATTCACATAAAGTTCTCATGCACGCTTAGGACGTACATAGAGCTTTTTAAAGTCTACCAACGACGAAATATATACGATAATATGATCAATTTGGCATGAAAATATTTCCAGACAAGAGTCAATTCCACTAAGCATACAAACCAAACGTTAACATAATGTTTCAAGGTAAAAATACTTCTCTCCTCTGCATTCCATCTTGGTTCTTGAATCAGGAAGGATTCTCTTTTTCTTCTTCAAAGTTAGCAATATACGTGAGGCCTTTTGTAGAACAAATGGATTCAACAGCATGTACTGCTCAATGACAATGTCCCTATAGCCCTACCTTACTTTAACAGACTGAACATTATGAATGAATCCGCCATTGTTGTATCCATCAGCTGAGGTTGCCTATTTCAGGACAATATATATGTGAGCTTAGTAATAAAATCATGGTTTTGTCAAAGGGATACGAATAAGTAGCAAGACAACAAATAGTTACCTACGAATCTGTTAATAGAGCAGGTAGTACAAAGGAGATAGCTGAGAAAATAAAATTCCACTAATGAGTAAGGTTCCATCTATGAAAATTATAGAAATTTCAGCTTTATGCACTACTGAACTGAAAGCACTTGCGCTTTCATATAGTAAAAACGATCATTTTGAACAACTGAGAGCTCCTTCTGTGTATCAAGAATTATAAATGGCATATTACCAAATTCTTTTACAACTCATTGGGAAATATTCACCAAGCAAGATGCAGTCAAATATTTAAAGTCATAAAAGGACATCATTTTCTGAGCACTGAAAGTTATTTTCAACTTTGCCATACATGCTCGTCAATTACGAAGATAATTTGTGCTAACAGAGTATCCTGGAAACTAATATTTGAGATAAAATTGCAGAAACAACATAAACCAGTATGCCATGCTATGTATATCACTCAAAACAAATTACTGCTGGCTTTGATGAATCTGATGGTATCTTTTCACATATCTGCTATTTGCAGTGGGAACAAACCTTGTTTATTCGATTTTCTGGTGAGGGAACATCTTCCACTCAGGGTTGCTTCGCCTGATCAACATGGTTATATTACTTTTGGTTCAACTCTGCAGACAATAGAAAGAGAATAGATTAATGACTGTTTGGTTGATGCCTTAGAGTAATCTAGGTCCTTCGTTCATGACAATGGAAACAGATTGTACCTTTCCATCGAAAATGTTAGTAAGAAGATTGGGGTGTCACAATGTACCACCATTTGAATGGTTCCATTTTAAAAAAAAACTATTTGCAGCTTATACTAAAACGTTAAGCACAGTTCGTGTAAAAGTTAATTGGTAGAAGAAAATCCAAGTTTCAAAGTGATAGTTACCTTAACATTCGCATAAGCCTTTGAATGAACATGCATAAAAAGGACAGTTTACATATACTATAACCACTCAGGACCTTAATTAGTTCAAAAATTAAGATAATATATCCTAGAAGATGAAGCAAAAAATGCATATAACTCTTGATAAGCTGGTATTGCGTGTAATTATAATGAGTTTTAACAGCGAGCAGTATACCATGAAAACTTGGGAAGCTTTTAATCACAATAGGTAAGACAAACAATGGTCCAAAATGTAAGAAAGCAAAGCAGGCCCCACCCATCCTGAAGAATCATAACAAGACAGTATCTAAAACATGTATCTAGGGTTGCACAGGCAAATTTTGATGAGGAATAAATGGAAGTGAAAATAGCAGATGCCACAACCTGCATGTCAAACAGTTGAACCACGAACAGATGCAACTTCAGTTACTGGAATTCAAGGGGATTTCTCATGTGATACTGCAGTAAATAGACAGCAATGAGGCCATGAACAAAAACTACTTTGCCTAAAGAAATAGTAATGTTAAGAATCAATCCAATAAATGTGAGGTGTCAATGTATAGGCTCCAGTGATAACAGATATATGGGTTAGCTAAAATGATCGGAGGTACTAAATAACCATGGCTACAGAAATAAATAGGAATACAATTCAAGGAGCTTTTAATGTGAGCATGCAAGAACCTAAAAGGCTATGTTGTTGTTGTTTGTTGTAACCTATGCAGATTTACCTTACGTTTACTTTGATTGATTTGTTTATTACTATTTCTTCGGCCAAAATGGTTTTAGGTTCTTGCATGCTCACATTAAAAGCTCCTTGAATTGTATTCCTATTTATTTCTGTAGCCATGGTTATTTAGTACCTCCGATCATTTTAGCTAACCCATATATCTGTTATCACTGGAGCCTATACATTGACACCTCACATTTATTGGTTATTTAAATGTTTATTATTGACACCCATAAATCTGCATAGGTTATTTAAAATAAACAAGCACAAACTGCTGGATTCACGTAGACAAAAAAAATCAAAACCACAATGAATCAAACAGTAGCATGTAGGTTCATATGTACATCTGAGACCCTGAAGAGACCCTGAAGAGAAGAAGAAATTTTTCTGAACTAACTACAGGATCTTCAGTGCAAAGAAATCAAAGTGAAAGGAAAATTTCCATACTGTTGTTACCATGAAGCCTATCAGGTTCCCTTGCATCGGCTCCTATACTAAAAGGATAATTTCTCTACCCCTAAAAAAAGCAAAAGGGAGAACTTTTCGTGGTCCGTCGAAGGATGGTCGTCCCTCCAGGCGATTTGGACCGTCCGATTCGCGCCGAACTGCCGTCCGCGAGTGCAGGCCGTCCATCCCGCCCGGGCACCCCCGCGCCGCACCCGCACGGCCGCACCTCTCCGCTCCCTCACGCACCTTCCGCTCCCCACGCCGCACACCTCCCCGCCTCCTCCCGCACCCGCGCCCGGAGCCCTCCGCCGGAGCGGCCGCCGTCGCCCACACCTCTGCCCAGAGGAATCGCCGTCCGCCAGGAGCCCGCGCATCCGCGCCGCCGGGATCCCACCTCTGAAGCACGCGGGCCATGCCGCAGGTGCCCGCCCCCCTCCGCCTCTCCTTCCCCTCTCCCAAACCCTAGCCCCGGCCCCCTCCTCCACCTCTTGTGCTGCCTGTTCTCCTCCTTCTCCTTCCCCGCCTCCTTCGGCCGCGGCTCCGACTCCTCCGCTCCTCTCGGGTCGTGGGTCACGCGCGCGGCGGATCCTCTTCCCCCAATCCCCCGCGCCTCCCACTCTTCGACGCGCCGCCTCAGCCCCCGCGTCCTTCCTGAGAGCACCCCCGTCAAGCATCGAGGAGGTCATATTGGCAACGGTGCCAGATTCGTGACGATGGAGGAAGCAGCAACCGCCGTCAGAGTCGTCGCTAGGATTCGCCCCGGCGGAGATTCCAACGGCTCCTTCAGAGTCACAGACTGCATCTCCGATGCGTCCGGTTCCTCTTCCAGCTCCGGCTCCGCCTTCGTCTCTTTCATCCCCATCAACAAGGAGGTCACTCCTGCCGCCGCGGGGTACGTTTCCTTGCGCTTTTACCCTACCACTTGCCAAATATTTCTGCTCCGCTGATCCCATGAACTGGATCTGGGAGTACATGCTCGATTACTGCTATGGGAACGATGATTCTTCCACCCTCATCTTCAACAATGAGGTCAAACAATTGTTGGACGGCATATTTTCTGCTGAAGGGCACAAGAACGCATGCGGAGTGAGTTGCGGTGCCACTGCCCAAACCCATCTCACCACCATGGTATGCTTGTACTACCTATTATGTTTTACATTTTTACTCCTCGATCAGATGTCCACCCTTCGTTACTCTAGATTACGCACAATTGAAATGACAATGCAGAGGTCCCAGTATAATCAAGGCATGCACATCAATTTCATATACTATCTTGCATGAATTATTTATTCGACATCTGAACATTTTGTTACGACTTTGTTTTTTAGGTGCTCTGTACCATAGGTTAAGTGGTTGCAACCTTCTATTTTTCTAATAATCTGTTGGTTATGAGAAAAAAGTGTCAGAAGAGAATGGTGCATTATAACTATTGGTTGTCTATTGTAGGCTACAATTTATAGTAGCATTCTACCTTCCACTTTTACCTTTTACATTATTTCTTCAAGCAATAGCACTGCTAGAATTGCTATGTTTATGTCTACTATTTTAGGTAAAACAGGAGGTATTGTCAATAGAAACATTCACCTGACACATGTGAATCTTGGCAGACAACAAGAAAGGTGAACAATGCATTTGATTGGCAGATAGTGCAAGAAAGGTGAGCAATGCATTTACCCCTTCAGATGTGTATAAGAGACAGGTATAGTGTTGCATCATGTTTCACACAACAAGTCAATGAAGGATGTGTTGCTAGTTGGTTCTCGCAATGTTGTAGCATCTTAGCACGCTTCATTTTTGGCCCATCTATTCCACATCATGCCTCAAATCCATAAGAGTTGGTCAAATCAATGCTCTGTAACCATGAACCATATGAAAAATCTAGCTTAAGTGTGGTATTAGTTGGATGAGTGCGTAAAGTTAGGCAATATTTTGATTAGGGTGTGGGATTGATAAAGTAAATATGAAGATAAAAAAGACTCCCACTCACAAGGTATCAAATAAGGATAAAATATAGCATATGAGCCAAGATAGAAAATAATATATATATAGCGTATCATGAGTTCATATTTTACTGAAATGGTATTGATTTGATATTAATTTAGTAGTATAAAACAGGTATAGTCACAGACAATGTACTATACAAAACCTAAATTTATTGTTTAGACTATCTATCGTATTCTTACCATGTTTTTATAAAATAATTTTATTGTATTTTAAAATTATGTGCCCGTAGCATCGCACGGGCCTTTACCTAGTTGAAACAAACATGTGAACTGGAATCTGGATGTACATCTATCAGGCATTGTACTTTAGATTTAAAAAAAGTAGAACTATGGCATGAAAGGAGAGGAACAGAGACTCAAGAGTTTACCTGACAGTGAACTTCTAGAATGCTATTCTACGAACTTCATGCTTGGAGGAATCTTGATTTTTGGGAATGGAATGAACACAACAAGATAGCCAAAAACCTCAATAGAGACGACATAAGTGAATAAGCTTGTCGACCAAATAATGCAAATCGGCAACAGTAAGATCATGAACCTTGTAGCTATTAAAACCCCTGACCTTTTTAGTACTCTTCCTTTTAATTAACTTCAGAAATGACTGAGACAAAGGTAGATATTATGAGAATATGATTGGAACACCACCCTTCCTTTGAGCTAACTTTCAATTTTTTTAATACCTTCCTTGGTCAGGTATCCCAAATTCCTAGGGAAAAATTAAGCTCTGAAAAGGGATATATACTTGCACAAAAATACAGTCAAACAGCATGATGCAAGCTCCTATCATATTTTAAGTGGATGAAAGCCTCCTGAATAATATTAATTAACAATTCTTTGAACAACATGGATGGAAATTAGTCCCACTCACTTAGCCAAGATGGAGAAAAGTATGAGAAAGGAAAACATGTATGCAAAAAGATACTTATCTGAATAAGCATTACGATTATCCCTGAAACTACTGGTAGGCCTCCTAAAATGCGAAATGGTAAGTTTTAGAAATAGTAAATAAAGAAAGAATGAGGCAGGTAGGCTGCATTATAATTCATATACCTTTTCCTTTGCTAATATATGCCTAGCTGTATATAACATGCAATTTTCCACGTAATTATCAGAGGATACAAAATAACTTAGGTAAGCTAATGTATAGGAACAGTGAAAAGCTAGAAAACAAAATGTCCTTTCGCTGTTTGGTTTATAAATTTTTATGTTGATGTCCAAGTTAATCGTGGGAGTAAACCTACTTAGTCAAAATTATATTGACTATCAGTCTATCACAACATTTGCAATCTGAAAAAGACATAAAACAAAGGAAAACACTTCTATGCTCAACCACTTTAGTCTTTAATCAAACCAGAAAAAGGCTATATTTAAGCAGCAGGTGAAACATTAGTTTTAGAGTTAAGAATTAATTCGTTTCTGCAGGGTATAATATCGTCACTTGTTATATTGCCACTGAGACACTATCTTTTCTTTCCCCATAATACTCTTTCCTGAGATTCACATTCACTGCACTGAAAAGAAGAGATCTGCTCTGAGATACATACTAAAAATCTGCATATGAGATTAAAGAGCCATACACACCAGGCTGCAAAGAGATTAAAGACTTCTTTTTTACAATTCCACAACAAAAAGTGGGCAACATGGGAATTTCAGAGGTTTGTTGGTTTTAACTCATTGAGCAGGAAATTTAGTAGATGTTAGGAACACCATAATTGTTTGTAGTTGTGATAATAATTACTGATTCTAATTAATTCGAAATATCAATGCCTCTACAATCATGACAAAAGGAGACAAGGGTATCTGTCTTCACACAGGTAGCTAATTATGGTAAATTATGTTTTACATGGGTAAATTAGGTTTCCTATCCAGCGGAACATGAAATGGAAAACAACTGTAAAGAAGCTTATCTTTTAATGAACAAAGACGCATCATGTCAAAAAATCCATGTAAATATACATAAACATGGACCAGAGAAAAAAAAAGAGAGGGGATGAATCAAATTACCTTGCCGGCTGCCCATCTACCTCCCGCGTGCATCTGAGTGCTGATACTGCTGCTGGCCTGCCTCTGATGTGTTTGCCTGCATGTGGTACTACCTAGTTCTTGGTGCTACCTTGCCTCCGCTCCTGCAATGCAGGCAGCAGGCAGCCACGGCTGACGGCTATCAATCCATCACCGGAAGAAAACATGTTAGGAATCAATTAAATGTGGGCAAAAATAACGTGGTGAAAGAACAGGTCTAAAGTAGGAAAGGCAAGGCAGAAATCTTAATTCCACACGGCAAGGGATTCGATTTGGGTTGGGGCATGGTGTGTATTTCAGTTGGGGACGACCAGAGATATGAGGCAAGCGGGTTGGTGGATGGTGATGGGAGGATTGAATCTCACCTGCACCTCTGCCATCCGCTCGCGCCCGCGCATCGGCCCTCCGCCGGACGGCACGTCGCGGCTGGACCCGCCAGCGGCGGCATGGATCCGCCCATGCGCCGCGCAACTGCATGAAAGGGAGGTAAGTAGGAAGATCCAAAAAGGTGGAGATTGTATTCAAGTAGGATCAAAAAGGGGGAGAAATCAACCATCACTACCGCCCACCGCAGCCATGTGCTTTCAAAGAGAGGTGGAGATCCAAATATATTTGCAAGCAACAGACTGAGAAAGAAGAAAACAATAGGAAGATGAAAAAGAGAGAAGCTCTCCCATAGAGCCGCCATTTGCTGTCCGCCTGCGCACTACGCGTCTTTCATTGCAGCCCACCCGCATGCCGCCGCCTCACCCTGCACGGCCACAGGCACGGCCGCCGTCACCAGCGGCTGCAACCGCCGTGGCCGCGACCGCCGTCGCCGCTCGCTCACGTGCCGACGCGGCGGCAGCCCGCACGGTCACAACCGGTACGGTGGCCGAGCCATGACCGCCGTCAAGTCGGCCGTCGTCGCAGCCTTCATCGCCACGGCGGCCACGGCCACAGGCCACCGCCCCCACCATCGTCGCAGGAAGAACGGAAAAGGCGGCGGCGCAGTGGGGCGGCCTCCGGGCGGCAGGGTGGCTGGGCAGCGGCGGCTCCGTCTTCAAGGAGATGCGGAGGGCAGCTCCGCATCGAGCTGCCCTCGGGCGCAAGGGCGGCGGACGAGGAGCATGAGCAGCGACAGCGGGCCCCGCGCGCCGCGCGGGCCGCCGCAGGCGGCATAGGACGCGCACCACCCGGCACGCCGCTGGCCACCATCCCCGCGGCCTGTCT
>OAMR01000009.1:4681128-4691158 GCA_900205405.1 Echinochloa crus-galli | reverse complement strand
TGTTCTCCGCCGGCGAGACGGACATGAGCGCCGGTCGCTCCATCCTGCAGCGCCATGGCGGTGAGCAGAGGAAAAGGGGGGCAAGAAGAGGGGGGATATCAGACTTTTCTTAGGAAAATCTTGTGTTTCTGGAGCTGGAGTTATGTTGCGTGCCAAACAGGATCTTTGCTCTATAAACTCCATAGCAGAGCTACTCCATGGTGGAGTTGGTGGAGCAGAGTTGAAAAAACTGGAGTAGAGCAGTCCCAAACAGGCCCTTAATCGATCTTTTGTGAAGCATGAACTCCAGAGGAAAATGACGACTCTGAGATTCGAAACTACAAGTGGGTAGTTAAACAGAATGGATTCAATGGGTTGTACCCCTACACAGCCGTGTCACCGATCAACAATTCATCCATTCCATCTACTAATCAATAGGTCAACTTATTGCATTGCGTCTATACGCTATTCTGTTCAATGAGAAACATATGCTTTTTTCTGTATCTTATTTTATTTCATGTACAAAAATGACTATTTTCATAAGTACATTATTTAAAACATTTTACAACGTTACCTAGCCAAACAATGTGGAAATAAAACCTAAAAATGAACATTGGTCTACTCAATGAAATCTATTCCAAAAAAATAGAGTAAAATGCACCGTGGGTAATGAACTTGAAGCGCTGTGTCAAATAGGTCCACGAACTTAGAGACCAGACATTCAGGCCCTCCAACTTGCGAACCCGTTCACCGCAGGTCCATCCCGGTTTTGCATGGCACTGTGCAACCCGGATTTGCTAGCAGTAACCGGTTTTGTTTTTCCCTTTTCTAATTTATTTTGGCTGAATTTTTGAAAAATCATATCTCTTCGATACGACATCTGGTGAAGATAATTTTTATACGAAAATTGTAGCCCTCGACGAGATCTACAACTTTCTAGTTTTGAGTTTTTTCATTTGACGATGTTGAGATGCTCAAAAAAATTATATAAAATTACAGCACCATAATAATCGCGTACTTTTGCTTCTCGCAAGTTCGGCCGCGCTCCTTTCCGGACGTGGCCGGCCTGCCTCCTCGCCGTCAATGTCAGCTAGCGCAGCTCTCCAGTCGTGGTCGAGGATTTGGGGGACGGACTAGCGTCATCCAAAGTTCATTTCTTATAAGAGTCATATATAAGGATTTGAGGGGTGGACTAGCGTCGGGAACGCGTGCATTTCTACCAAAGCACCATCGATAAATGCCGCGGCATCCGAGTCCAACATTGACCGCCAGAGGCGAAAGGAGCGCGTCGCTCTGTGTACTCCACGGCAGCAACGTCGAGGCCATGGGCATCAGGAATGCTGGTCGGAGCCTCATCTGCACGCAGCCAGGGCGAGCGGTGGCGACGTCGTCAGGTAGCGTGGTCGCCTGGACCTCGACCACGACTGGAGAGCTGCGCTAGCTGACATTGACGGCGAGGAGGCGGGCCGGCCACGTCCGGAAAGGAGCGCAGCCGAACTTGCGAGAAGCAAAAGTACGCGATTATTATGGTGCTGTAATTTTATATAATTTTTTTGAGCATCTTAACATCGTCAAATGAAAACACTCAAAACTAGAAAGTTGTAGATCTCGTCGAGAGCTACAATTTTCATAGAAAAATTATCTTCATCCGATGTCGTATCGAAGAGTTATGATTTTTTCAAAAATTCAGCCAAAATAAATTAGAAAAGCAAAACCGGTTACTGTAGCAAATCCGGGTTGCACAGTGCCATGCAAAACCGGGATGGACCTGCGGTGAACGGGTTCGCAAGTTGAAGGACATGGATGTCTGGTTTCTAAGTTCGTGGACGTATTTGACACAGCGCTGCAAGTTCATGTACCCACGGTGCATTTTACTCAAAAAAATACAATACCATGATCCTTGTTTCAGCCCTAGTCTAACTCAGGATAAAAAGCTTGCCCTTATAATGAATCGCCCTTGAGCAAGGCAGGCATATACAAGGATTGGGAAAGTAGCATTCGATCCTTCCAAAAATCATAGTATGAGCAATTACTTTCTTCCAAAAAAAAAACAGCAGCTAATACCAGATGGTCGCTAGGGGTGGTTTGGCACGATGGCTTAGACCCAGGGCGCTACGGCTCTTGGTGTGGCGACGGCGCATGATCTCACCTCGGGCTTTGTGGCCCAAGGCACTAGCAGTGGCTGTCCTGGTGCGGGTACAACGTGGGGTTATGGATGGGGGATCTGAGAGCCATGGTGTTGTGTATTGGCGGTGTTGTGGTGGCGTGGATGACGACGGCCTACGTGGAGGCTTGTTAGCGGCATTGTTGTGGTGTGTCTGATGGTTTATGCGGGACGTGCCATGGTGGCATGATTGGTAGCATTGGACCGTTTTGTTGCGGGCGGCGGCTCGTGGGAATGTCGACAACATCTGCTGGGTATGACCTTGCTGGCGTGCATTGCGGAGATGCCCGTGGTACACGTGTTGGTGACTGGAGACCGAGAAGGGCCAGTGGTAGCAGTGCATGGGGAATCCAGGCGTGGAGGAATGAAAGGAGAGTAAACATGCATCATATGCGAATTTGATACCTTGAAATACTTCCAGGCTTAAGATACAATAGTATCCGCATGTTTGTAAATTTATATGTGATCGTATAAAATACCATCACATGATATCACATTTTTTTGGTTTTATTCTATCATTCGACCGGTGCTATTTTTTCACTGGTAGGCAACATTGCTTGTCGACACTGAGGCGCCTATGGTAATTATCAATCTCATCGTCTGCCGGTCTATTCGGACGTGGTCATTGGGGTAGGATTTGCATGCGAAAAGTATAGAGGTGAATGTACATGAGCTGTGAGTATCTGCATCGTCTTTCAAACAGAAGAGAACCAAAACCGCATACTCAAATTAGGCAACCAAAGATGTCCTTGGCAGCATCATCCTCTGTTGATTCCCACACGCAAGCCATCGTGATCAGATTCCGTTTCCTGCATCTGTTTGCTTTCTTAAGAAGCTCTTTCTTTGCCACAAAACCACGCCATTCTCTTTGTAGATCCATTTCCTGTGATCCAAGTAAACGATCATCAGACTTTAGAACTGATAAAGATAAACTAAGCAGAGGGAAAAGGACTGGTTTTGCTTCCATGTAGTAGCAACCAAAAGCTTGCCCCACCAGTTGCATCTCAATTCGACGCCTGGGACGGCCGGGCAGGCGAGGCGACGCCAACGATGGACCTCGTTGTCGGTGCTTCGAACGAGGCCGTGAAGTCACTGGTGAACAAGCTCGGGAGCCTCCTGGCTCAGGAATACACTCTGATCGGAGGCGTCAGCGACGACATCCAGTACATCAACGACGAGCTCGCCAGTATGCATGCCTTCCTCAACAGGCTTAAGCAGGTGGCCAAGCACGACGAGCAACGGCAGGACTGGATGAAGCAGGTGCGCGAGGTCGCCTACGACATTGAGGACTGCGTCGACAACATCAGCCATCGCCTCAGCCGTGAGCCCCGTGGGAGTGGCAGGCTGGCCTCCCTCCGGTGGGCGTGGTATCTCCTCACCACACTGCATGCGCGCCACTGCATCGCCACTGAGATCGGCAACCTCAAGGCCCGGGCGCAGCATGTCAGCGAGCGGCGCACAAGGTATGGGGTGGAGAACCCGGCAAGACTTCTTGGCAGCGCCGCCGCCACCTCATCAGATGATGTAGCAAACGGCGGCGGCGATCCTAATGACCGCCCAGCACCTCCTCCTCAGCTCATCGGCACCGTGGCACCTGTGGGCATAGAGGATGCCAAGGAGGAGCTCAAGCCATGGTTCACCAATAAGCAGGCGAAGCAGCAGATCAGCAGCAGCAATGAAAGTGATCAGCCGAGGTTCCTTGCCATTGTTGGGTTTGGTGGCCTTGGCAAGACCACTCTTGCCATGGCCTTGTACCGCACATTTGGGGATGAGTTTGATTGCAAGGCGTCGGTTCTGGCGTCACAGAAGTTCCATCTTCCGACGGTTCTGAGAAGCCTTATCAAGCAGTTTCACGATCAGCAGGCTGGTGCTTCTTCCAAGAATGACACACAAGGGATTGAGGAATGGGGACCGGAAGCGCTCAAAAACCAACTTGCGCGGCAGCTACAAGAGAAGAGGTATTGGCTGTTCCAGATAGTAAGTATGTATTTTTTTTAGAAAAGAGAATATGTATTAATATTCCGGCCTCTGTATCCATCAGTGTTCATTATTACAATATTGCACCTAAAGTTCCAACAAAAATAAAACTCGCTTAAAATATAACAAATTTTAAGAACACAGAAGTCTATTAACGAAGTGCCAGCCATTTAAAGCAAAGATTTCCATTGCTAATGACTCAAGCTACAAGGGAATAAGCATGTATGCTTCCAACTAACAACCATATATACTAAAAAAAATGAAAAAAAGAGCTTTTCAAAACCCACTGCACGCAGTGCCTGCCAAGCATGTTATCTATGGGAATACTTATTTGTTCTGAATAACTACTTTTTTGGAGAGTATACTTATTGTGGCATATATACCAGCCTCTGCGAATACTTACATATTATTGCTTGCAATAGGTATCATATCTTCATAGACGACATATGGTCTGTATCAGCATGGGAAAGCATTAGGGATTCTTTTCCAAGAGGCAAGAAAGGTAGCAGCATAGTGGTGACAACTAGGTTCAAATCTGTAGCGGAAGCCTGTCGCCGTCAACAAGGCCGTGTCTATGAGCTCAAACCACTCCCTGATGATAACTCCTACAGACTGTTCCGTCAAATCATCTCATATGCTCCAGATGTTTGCACGGATGGTGCAAGAGCTCTTCTGAAGAAATGTGGAGGTTTGCCTTTGGCCATCATTTTAGTAGCAGGGCTCGTGGCTAGTAAACTAAGATCAGCCAGTACCCGTGTAGAAGATCACCGTTTGACTCAAGTAGGTGAAGATTTGGAGGAGAGTAACTCCCGAGAGGGCAATAATATCAATGAGCGGTTGGAGAAATATTTGGCCCACGTGGGAAAGAACTTAAGTGAAGAGTTGGAGAAAAATCTCTCGACGGAAGGAGTCACACACATAGTGAACCACTGCTATTACCAATTGCCTTCTGACCTTAAGACCTGCCTATTGTACTTGAGCATGTTTCCTAAGGGTTGTTTGATCAGCAGGAAGCGTCTGATCAGAAGATGGATTGCCGAAGGGTTCATTGCCGAAAAGCATGGGAAGACAGTTGAGGAGGTTGCTGAGGATTGTTTCAATGAACTCATCAGCAGGAACCTAATCCGGGCGGTCAACAGCAGTAGCAACGGCAAGGTGAAGAGCTGTCAAGTCCACGACATGGTCCTTGAGTACATCGTCCTCAAATCAAGCGACGAGAATTTCATAACAGTAGTTGGTGGCCACTGGCTAACACCATTTCCATCCTACAAGGTGCGTCGACTGTCTGTCCAAAAGAGTGATCGGCAAGAGAAGGAAACAGTGGAGAGGATGAAGCTGTCGCATGTCCGGTCACTGACAGCATTGGGGAGTTTCAAAGCTCTTCATTCCACTCTATCCAAGTTTCAGATACTGCAGGTGCTGGATCTTGAAAGTTGCAAGGATTTATCCTTGATGAATCAGCTAGAGAAAATATGCGATATGCATCAGCTGAAGTATCTAAGCTTGCGAGGGACAGACATTGAGAGTGTCCCAAAGGAGATAGGTAGGTTGGAATATCTTCAGGTACTTGACATAAGGGATACAAAGATCTCGCAGTTGCCTCCTTTAATTGAGAAGCTACAGCATATGGTCCATCTACTTGCTGGCAGCAAGAGCAAGCGGATTGGGTTGACATTAACTGAAGGGATCACAAAGATGATGGCTCTACAAACACTGTCTGGAGTAGAGATATGTGAAAACTCTATCAATGAACCCACCTTCACCAGCAACAGGGATGCAGATGGCAGCTGTGGCTACCAACAATGCAAGAAGCATTTCATGTGGAAGGCAGCTAATACAGGCTTAGCTAAGGTACTGCGTGCCCTGGAGAATCTAACGAACCTGAAGAAGCTCACAGTTTACAGACTTCGAACCTGCACACCCTTGGATAATATTCTACTACTGTCTGCCATTGAGCATCTTAGCAGCTGCTCTCTCAAGTTTCTTGCTATCCACGATGATTTCAGTGGCTTCCTTGACAACTCGCTCAATGCTTCACAAGCGCCACCGGAGCACCTGCACACTCTTGGCCTCACCGGCATGTTGTCCCAAGTGCCCGACTGGATCAGTAGTCTGAATAACCTTGAGAAGCTAACCCTGTCCTTAACTTCACTCAAAGAAAGTACCTTGCTGGTTCTTAGTAAGCTGCCTGAGCTGTTCTCTCTAACTTTTACCTTGGATTCTACAATGAAGAAAACAAGTGTTCTCCATATTCTGCGCAAGAATGCAATGTTGTCAGGAGGAGAGATCTTTGTGCTAGCAGGAGGATTTGAGAAGCTTAAACTGTTGCGCTTCGAGACACCGGTGCTGCCTCCTCTGAGCTTTCTGGAAGGAGCAATGCCAAAGCTTGAGAGTCTTGAGCTGAAATTCATAACAATTGAGGGCATCTACGGCCTGGAAAGCCTTGCAAGTCTCCGACAGGTGCTCCTGACAGTCAGCAGTCAGGCGCCTGATGTTGCCAAGGCAAAGGTGTCTCAGATCAAGGCATTAGCAAGCATGATTCCTAATGGTCCCAGTGTGGTTCTTGACGAGTACAGCGAGTTATAAGAGAAAAGAGGTACATTTCCTTATGTCAAGTGATCGAACACATTGCTGAATTATGTTTCCCTTGTCTCAATAAAACGTGTGCGTTAATTGACTACATTTATAAAGCCAAGTTGGTGTGTGACCTACAAATTTCTGATTTGTAATTCCAATGGTATAGTTCACATAAATGTTTATGAATTTCTTGTATGTTCTGCAATCTTGTTTGCGCAGCTGAGAACTTTAATGTTTGAAGTATATATGCAGTTTACTCATTTGTTGCTACTTGCTTATAGAATGTAGATAGTTTGTGATGCCGGATAGGCAGAATAACAGGTTGATGGTTGCTCTGCAGACAGCCATTTAATATAATTCAGAAGTAATCCGAACCATGGATCTGTCTATGAATTAGTATTAATGATGAGGACATCTTTCTCCACTATTACCGTTGGCAAAGACACAACAAAATGGGCCAAGCCCAGTTGTAGTCGGGCGGCGACCGTGTGAGCCTCTGAATAATCCCACCTTGCTTAGCTAGGAGTAGGAAGCCACCTTAAAAGGGAGAGCCACCCTTCCCCTCAGACTAGTCTTTTGGGGTGATTGGGCCTTTCCCCGAGTGGGTGTGCCAAGCGCGGTACTAAGGGCTTGTTTGGGAGAGCTCCCACTCCAAAAAATGCAGCTCTGCTCCAAGAACTCCACCTTTTTCAGCTCCACTTCTCCGACTCCAGAAAAATATGAAGCTCTAGAAAAAACCCACCTTTTTCAGCTCCACTTCTCCGACTCCAGAAAAATATGAAGCTCTAGAAAAAACCTGGAGTTTCGGGAGCACCTCTTGAGGAGCTCTAGAAAAAACCTGGAGTTGGCCTCTAGATCCACTTTTTTTATGGAGCTACAGTTTCTGGAGTTGGATGTGTTTGGCTACAGGATTTTGGAGCGGAGCTAGAAAACGTGGAGCGGAGCTCTCCCAAACAAGCCCTAAGATTGCTTGGGGCCAAGTAGTACGTATCTGAACTCGGAGTCACGGGGGCCAGGTCATGTGTGCCTGAAGCTGGCCTTTGCGAGGGCTAGATCGTGCTATCTGTAGCCGGATCGGTGTGCCGTATACCGGAGTACCGGTGCTAAGACTGTCGAGGCACAACAGGAAGCCCTATGGGCGTTGCAGCCGAGTCGGTGTGTCGGGCTTTTCCTTCCCAACCCAAAAAACTCCCAAAAAAAAACTCAGGCTCCTCCCGAGCTGTCACGCTCCTCCCGAAAAAAAGAGGTGGAACGTGGGGATTTTCGTGGAAGGAGAATGTTTCTACCACCACGTCCGACCCACCTCCGTCAATCACGCATCCTCTCTCTCTCCCTCTCCTTTCCTTTCCTTCTCCCAGCGCGCCCGTCCCCCTCATCTCATTCTCTCTCCCTCCCTTTCTCACCCCGCCGCATCCCCTTCCTCCCGGCTCCCGCCGCCTCCAATCCACCCGCGCGGGCGGCGCCGGACGACGGCGAGACGAGGCGATGCTGCGGCGGCGCGCTCCGGCCAGGCGGGCTCCGTCCAGGGCGGCGGCGAGGCGAGCATCCGGTGGCCTCAACGGGCGCGTTAGGGCCTCGGCGTGCGCGCACGGGGGCGGAGGAGCTCGGCGCGGCGGCCCTCCTCCACGACCGGCGGACCTCCTCCATGACCGGCCGCGATCGAGGAGGAGGAGGAGGAGGAGGAGGGGGAGGCCGAGGCATCCCCAGGCGGCTGCCGGTCGCCTGGCTACCACGACCAGGCCGCAGCCGAAGGCCCTACGGACGCGCTGCTGGGCGCACCACAGGCGTAGTGCCGGCAACGGCCACCTACCCGGTCACCCAACCTATCGTCGCTATAGGAGGGGGATAGGCAGGGCCGGTCCTGAGTTCTGGGGGGCCCGGGGCGAAACTAAAAAACTGGGCCCCTATGATGATGATAAATATTTATTATGCATATAAAAAATTATTCATATCAAATATTCTATATATATTGTTTTAAAATTTTCTTCAAATATGTCTAAAATTGAAATATAGGTAGCACAAAGCTATAAAGACTACTAACAAAAATATATTACCTATTGTTATGTAGAACTCTGAAATCCTAAAATTATCCATTTGTGAATGCTAAATCAAACAATTATCGGTGCCCTATTCCAATCAGCGCACAACATTGATCCAATCATCATTCAATTCAGAAATGAACACATGAAATTGCTGAATCGGTAAGGGTTTGAGGATTACGGTATGGTTAAAAATTCCTACCTCCACCGGTTGCTGAGTCGCTTGCTAACTTGCTTTTGCTTTGCTATCTGCCTGTTGCCTGCGGTCCAGATGCAGACTGAAACTGACGGAGATAGGAGGATCATCAGGGCCATGAACGCGCGCGCGATCAGGATGCCGGCATTGCCGCGGGGCACGAAACCGTCGTCGCGGCGAAGCCGGCGAGAGGCGGCCGTGCTGCGCTGCGCCTATCCTCCTTTATGTGACGCCAATCACGCTAGAAAAAAGGAGACGAGGATCGAGGAGATGCGGACGGGATCACGGAGACGAGGAGACACCCCTGCCATCGTTGCGTCGTTTTGTTCACTCAGTATGCACGTCGCCATACATTACCATACCTACCGTAGTTCTACTGGGGGTGCGGCCGCCCCTCCGGACCGGGCCTGAGGATTGGGGAGGAGCAGTGGGCAGTGTAGCGCTGCGGCTCCTACCACTGCCACCGCGTCTCGCCTCCAACTCCCATCCTATACCAATCCGCCGCAGGTCTCTGTCCAAAGTCCACTTACCCTTCCTCTATTCCTCCCACTGGAAGCGAGCTCTCGCACCATCTCTCCCTCTCCGTCTGGTGACGCATCTTTTATTTTGTTCCAGTGGTGATTTTACACTGTTTTCCTGTGTCCGCTTGCTGATCTTTCTTCTCGCTGGTGCTGCAGGAGTGGCAGATCTGTTCGTGTGATCCCCGACCTTGATGATTTGGCGACTATGAGTGGGTGATTCCTTGGAGCGAGCTGGTATGTGCTCACCACGGTTTTACATGTCTTCATTCATTCCGATTTCTCGGTAATGCGGCCTGATTTGATTCGTCAAGGGACTTGGGGGTAGAGAGATTGGAGATTGAAGGGGAGGTTTCTGGCTGGGTTTAGCGCCGCGGCTTGCAATGTCGTCTTCTCTGTTTCCCCATTTCAATTGCACTTGCAAAAAAATCTTCGTTGATGATGCAATCTGTGGCTTATCTGCAAATAAGCAAGCAAAAAAAGAGAGGTTTGTTTCAACCCAGCTCGTGACGGGAGCACCTCTTGAGGAGCTCTAGAAAAAACCTGGAGTTAGCATGTTTCCTAAGGGTTTTTATGGAGC
>OAMR01000009.1:4628861-4680325 GCA_900205405.1 Echinochloa crus-galli | reverse complement strand
GGGGTAGAGAGATTGGAGATTGAAGGGGAGGTTTCTGGCTGGGTTTAGCGCCGCGGCTTGCAATGTCGTCTTCTCTGTTTCCCCATTTCAATTGCACTTGCAAAAAAATCTTCGTTGATGATGCAATCTGTGGCTTATCTGCAAATAAGCAAGCAAAAAAAGAGAGGTTTGTTTCAACCCAGCTCGTGATATATTTTTAAGCAGCAATTTCGAGCTTTTGTTTTGCACCTGCAGTTTTACAGTCACTCACAGCAAGAGTCTCATGTTAAACATAGGATCACTGGACTACCTTTTGGAAGCCAGCAAAAATAATCAAATGGAAAAGGTCTATTTGTTCCTCAGGTAAAAAAGAACAGATGTTCATTGTCCATGCCACACATAGGAGTAGGACTGAAGTACTGAACAATTAACGGCTGCCTGGTCCCCTAGTAGTTGCATATACTTTTCGTTATTTTAGAAGTAACACGCGTTCTGTAGTGGTGTGTGGATATTAGCACCAAGCCATCTTTTAATTTTTTGGGTCTTTTATCATTAGTGGGAACCTTTTTATTATATATTCTATATCTTGCATCCAAGATTATCAACATGTCCTCATTAGAACATTATTATGCCAAAAGCTGTCGGTGGACAAATTCCTCAACACTGCAGACATGTAGAAACAGCATAAATCATACATACAGGATGCCCAGGAGACAGAATGATGTAATCATACATGGCACATTCTTAGTTCTTAATAAATTTAACATAGCACGGTATTGGAGTTGTACTGCCTGCTACTTTAATGTTGATGATTAATCACAGTGAATTTGTATTTTCTTTCCAGAAAAAAGTTGGAAATATATATCTGATGATTTTTTGGACTACCTTTTGCATTTTCAGGCTATAGGGAAGTGTGGTTTCCTGAATCTCTGTTTCAACTTCAGGATTTTGAACTGAATCAAGCGATCACTGTGTTTTGTTCAGTCAGAGATACCCGAAACTGAATCAGAGGCACGTTCACAAATCTGAGTCACGTTCACAACTTCAGGATTTTGAACTAAATGAGAGGCACGTTCTTAAATGTAAGAGGTGTATCTGTCTAGATAAGAGAACAAGTACAATAATTTAGATGTAATTGCTTATAGTACAGATTTGTGAACCCGTTACAAAAATTCTGGCTTCATTTTTCTTGTACTTTCAATCTTTGTGTGGTTCACTAATCACTACTTGCTACTCCCCCTCTGTAGGTCACATCCTGATGTGGTCATGTGAGTTCAGGCGACTCGGTCATGGGTTAGCAAGAGATGTTGTGGCGCCCTCCTCAACCAGCAAATCATTATACCTCGACATCAGGTGTGCCTCAGTTTGTCTTTCTCTCTATCTAATTTCATTCTTTATCAGGCTGGATAAAAATATATATTATTATTTATCTATTTTTGAATGTTAATCTTTATATGTGAACCTTACATCGGAACATGTCCAATTCTTCCTTAGAATTTTGCCACCTCTTGACATGAGTTTCATTTCAGTTCAACAGGATAGCGAGTATATGCTAGGATGCATACTTTAAATTATGTGGCAGCTGACCTGTTTATAATAATTATTTTATCAGGATGGGGAAACCGCAGGAAGATAAACTTATTATTGAACATGTGTGTGGTCCTTGGTTTAGTAGCTGGTTGGCTTTGAATTTTATAATGTGATGAAATTATTTCATTTTTTATTGTGGCTGGAAATTTGCAGTTATAAATCGATTTATAACGCTGTAATACAAGCATGTCTAAAGTATGAGCAACTAAATCTACTCTTCTGAACACTAGGTATAAGCTGTAACTTTTACATTGTCCTAAAGCATTTCACTGTCTTTTTTGAAGGAAATTAAAGAGGCATTGTTTTCTTTTGTAGAGATCATCATTATTTTTCTATCTTTCATCATGCTTTTCAAGGAATGGTATTTTTTTGGAAGTATCAATGGACTCCAAGAGAGGAAACATGCTACAACTTTTCATCAGATATCCTTCCAGTAAGTTATTCAAGCTAAAATGTCTCCTGCAATGTAGCATACAGATAATATATGCTCCGGATGCCAACACGTGCCCGCAAATTGTGCATCATTCACCCCTCCGTTTTCTCCTTTCAGTACGAGAACATAGGATTTTTTTGTCTCTTGTTTGAGCCAGTAATTTATAATTATTTAAGAGATAGCTATTTTACTATATCAAGGATATGTACAAGGATGCGATGACGGTTGTCCGCACTTATGGTGGAGACAGTAGTGATTTTCCAAATAAAATAGGTCTGCATCAGGGGTCAGCATTGAGTCCTTATTTATTTGCTCTGGTGATCGATGAGGTCACAAGGGATATACAAAGTGATATCCCTTGGTGTATGCTCTTTGCTGATGATGTGGTGCTAGTTGATGAGGTCATATTGTATCAAGTTAAAAGCTATATAAGCAAGTTGCAGGTAATTGTCTTGTTATTTTCAACTCTGTCCGCAGTTCACCTCTCTAATGATGGTTGCAGCTTCAACATCTTTCAAGAGAAACGATTTCTCACACGGTACGACTGATGGGCAAATAACGCGACTGGAAGACGAGTCTTGTGTGCTAGCTGTTCTGCTTGATGAGGCAAGGTGCGTCGTTGTTTTCCTAGTTCGAACCGTTGTTAGCAGTAAGCAGTAAGGCAATAGCTTGAGCAACGGTATATGCATGGTGGGGGAGGCAGAGCCAGAGGGAGAGTAGGTTCGGAGTCCTTTAGATACTCGAGGAGCTTTCTTCAGTGTAGTTTGCAGATTGTCAGCCCTAGCAGCTTATGTTGATACAAGAGCAAAGGAACTGTGATATCGACGTAAGAATGTAAACAAACATGTGGATTTGTCATACTGAGATACTACCTCCGTTCCACATTAATGTTTAACCATTCTTTTTGTTCAAAAGTTTATAAGTCATAATTGAAGTATTTTTTATGGAAAACTAAATCACAAATAAAAAATGGTACTTACATAATTTTTTTAAATAAGAGGAATGGTCAAAAGTGTTGAGAAAAAGTCAGTGAATGGTAATTTAGAACGGAGGTAATATTAATGGTAATATCCATCCCTACCATTTTGAATCATGATCTGTTGAGAGAAAAAAGAACATGAATTTATCTTGAAGGTGAGGATCGGATCAACTGCCAAAGAGTGCGAGCGGAATGTGAAAAGGTCCATGCGAGCATGCGGCCTGTTCGTCTAGCTTATCAGCCACCAGTACCAGTACTTTTCTCTCAGAACAACTCAGCACCAGCCAAATGAACAGCCTAGCAGGACTTGGGAGCGTGGTTTACCTCGCGGCTCTGACATGTACATATTGACACGGCTATGGTGCATTCTATTGTAAGTGGCATAATTCTTTTTTACATGCAACTAATGATTGTAATATTTTCCGTCAACGGATACAATCGGCCATTAATGAAGGACGATGAACCTTGTAGATCAGGCTAGGATGCATTTTCGGAGCCCGATATCTGATCTAATAGGTAGATAAGGAACTCACTTGACTGCATGTTAGGGTCTTGTTTTTCTAGCTGAGCTGAAAAAATATTAAAAAATATCAGTGTGAAGTTGCACTAAATTACCGAAAGTCTCTGCATCAGATCCATTGCTATATGACTTGACTTGATTGCACTATTGCAGGCTAAATGGTTTTTCCCCTTCTCTTGGATAAAATCTGAACTGATATCCCCATGTTCTTTGCTAAATTCTGAAATGTTTCATGATATCATAGTTTGGAAGGAGATTCCTGCATTTAAACGGAGGAAGGAGATTCTGGATTCGGTGGATGCTAGAGATGGAAGTAGGCAACTGTTTTTTTTTCCTTGAATACTCTCCGTCCGTTCTTTTGTCAACCTAAAAACTTGAGGTACTGCTATGCTTTACTGTCACTGAAATTAGAGGCAATGAAATTGAATTTCTTTATAACTTATAGGGTTATTCTTTTTCTACAAAAATAATGTCCGTCCTCGTAACTCAGTTTTAGCTGTAAACATGAGTTCCGCTTGCCATGTGTTTGCTTACCCCTTTCCTTTTTTTTTGAGAATGGAATAAAGACTCTTTGAGCACGTAATTATAGTTGGAGACCTGAAATTGCAAGCATAGCTATAATCTTACATTATGCCACACTGTAAAGCATTTATTTTGTTTTGCAACGTCTAATTTTCAAATTCTTTGTTTGACTGACTCCGACTGCCATGTTGCATCATTGCTTGTTTGCTTTATCTTCACCAAGTGGAAGTTGCCGTCGTTCTATTTGTTACACCCATCGTTGTCATGACTTTGGGGCTTGCAAAATAAATAGATGATTCAATTGTTGAAGACCTTGGATGACATTTCTACTGGCTGCAGGGATCAGAACCGTACCAGGTCATTTGAGGTTTAGAATTACGCATGCACGCAAGTTAACGGTGTAGTGATGTATGAGATTAAAGTACTGTGTTAGCAAGTCATCATTGCCATGATGGATCGTACATTTGCAATTGGACATACGTGAATCGGTTTGTGAGAAATCTATTTTAGGTTATCTCATGTGTGCAGCATGTACATCTTTCTATTATGTAATCCTTAAAGTGAAACCATGTATGTTTCAATGTGATGGATGATTTTTATTTTTTCCTCATATAAATCTTACTTGTTAAATGAATGTTTTTATTACTGTTACATTTGCTTATATATCCGTTGTTTTCTAATGAACTCATTTTATTTTCTCTCTTTCCGTTCGAATCATTCGGCTCCGATCCACAACTATCTTGCATGAGCTCGGTTCATGGAAAAATTACCTAGCATGAGACATGTTCAGAAGGTTCCAGTCAAGTGGAAAATCAATTAGTCAGAAGCTTGACACGTGCTACATCTCTAATGTAATATAAATGATAAATAAATATTAAATTATAAAATTATATCATTATAATGTTTTTGTCGACCACATGGTGTTTGGCTGTTTTAAATCACACCACGATCATATTTATCAAAACTGTACAATACACTCTGATGTCCATATTATAAGATAATTTGTTGTTTACAGAATATCCCAAAATATTTTTTTTAAATAATATCTAGAAATTTGTTTGGCCATCAACACTCAGGGTTGTTGATTTTTTTTCCTGCATGAGTTAGAAATGTGATATGCACAAATTAGGTATTCCCTCATGCAATTAGTTTGACATGGCAAATCGGCCCGAAGAGTTTAATTATAAACTTCTACACTACACTAAGGATAAAGTCTAATTCTACGTCATAGACAAAGTTTATTTTTTTATATACATAGTTATTTATTTTTACACGTGCGTGCCGCACGTGCATGCTACTAGTTTAATTACAATTTATCTAATCTATATTATAAAATCCAATTCTTTTAAAAGCTTTTTTTGTCAACGAAAATCCCAGTCCCCCACCTGGTCCCTTAAGTTGTCTTCCCTTAAGTTGTCTCGTGTTAACGGAGCGAAAAATTAACATGTAATTCCACTCCTCCTTCCCTCTATTTTCTCACCGATGTATTTTTTACCCACCCGTTGTACCCACCCATGTATTTTTGGGAAAATCTCACGTGTTTTTTTTGTTTAGAAAAGTTAACATGTGGCACATCTGGTAGAATTATTCTTTTTCTTATGTTCTTCCCGCAAGAAAAGAAAACAATATGACGTCGCCGCCCGACGCACATACCATAGGAGGATTGTTGTGTATTTCAACAATCAGTATTGCAAATGTGCATCGGTACTTTTTCTCAAAGACGTGTGGTGTATAGCACATAGCTTCCAAGTTAACACTCAAAAAAATGCCAAAACAGCATTTTTCCATTAAAATGATTAACACTATAGGTTTAAGCATTATTCATATGGACTAATCGAGCCAACGGCCATATCATTAAGAAGTTTTGAAAACGAATAGCATCATTTTCTTATATATGAATAAAATTAGCAACATTTAAACTCTGTTACCGTGTCTTGGCATTATGGATAATCTCATCACTAATAATACTGTTTTTATAAGAATTTAATAAAACAAATGTTTCAGGACGAGAAGCAATTTTGCTACGCGCAATGTTGGGCAAAGGTCCAACTGGCCGGAAGCCGTCCATGATTCTGTTGGGCTTGGGAGGAACCAGAGCCCAAGACGTCGTTTGTATGTGCGAAAAATTGTACAAAAATTAATTAATTAGGCTCAAAATGTTCGTCTTGCAGAGTACAACAAAATTGTGCACTTAGTTTTTCATTTCATCTACATTTAGTACTCCATACATGTTATGACATTTTGATGTGATGGGGAATTTTCTTTTTGCATAATAAATTTGGAAGTTGCTTTTTGGAACGGCCATTGACTGGTTTGAATATTTAACGGTCGTATGTTTGCCGGATGAAAAATTAGAATTTGACTAATAGTTGAAGGTTGAAACAATTAGATTTGATTAATTGTTGAAGACTGTAGATTGGATTTTATCCCAAGTAACTTCATCTTAAAATCATATTTCATCAATCAATAATATTGCAAAATGTGCACTTCTACTTTTTCTCAACTGGCAGGAAGTGGTCCATGAATCTGATGGGCCTGGGAGGAACCAGAGCCCAAGACGGACTCCACCACGTCACCCCCTCCTCCATTCCGACTCCGACTCGCTCCTGATTCCGACCGGAGCAGACGGATTCGCCTCCGCCCTTTTAGATCGACGAGAGGCCGCCGCGATCGCCGCCGCCACATCCTCCAGCCAAGCCATCCTGTTGACATTCGAGACTGGCCTAATGTTGACATCCAAAATTGACACACAGTGCAAACCGGTCAGATCGGTTTTGGTAACATTGTCAAAATGCAGTTTGGACTTCACCATTGCGTAGCTCTCGTCGAGACGATCAAGATGCATATGTAGAACGCCTGATTTGGACTTCGGATGAGAGAGTTATGACTTTGACAAGATTTGTACCCGAGGAAAACCGGTCTTGGTCCTGTAATTCGAGTAGGTTTAGGGGTACTTTCCCGGCCTATAAATATAAAGGCTAAGGCCGATTGAGATGTATTCCAATCGAATCAAACACGTTTATCCTTTACTTTTTATCTCTCCAATCATAATCTCTTCCAACCCGCATATTCTGTTCTTTGCTCGTCTCTACGGCGTTCAAGGGCGTTCTAGGTGGCCTGCCGATCCTAGAGCAACCCTAGTTTGCTTGAGCTCCGACGGGGTCCCTCCCGAGCTCGAGTTTCTAGGTCTTCACGACCTCCCGCCTGAAAGCGGTCTGACCGGTTCTTGAAACCGGTCGGACCGGTTCGCCCCGGGGAGGTCGGGGTGTTGGCCGTTGTGACGGCCGTGCTGTGCGTTCGTGCATTCTCGAGTGTGTTGGCACATCTTTACGTCAACATACTTTTTGGCAACTCCGCTGGGGAAAAAGATTTTGGTTTAAAAACCGATCTAGTTTTCTCCAAAGAAGATGGGCTCTATCTCCGATTCGACAACGACAACATCATCGCAGCGACAATGGAGGAGCTCACTGAAGAGGAGCGCAAGGAGTACCTGATTGCTATGGAACACTTCAAGGCGCAATTCCTGAAGGGTTTCAAGAAGGATCATGGTGGCTCCATCAGAAGGGTCGAAGAATTCGTCATGCCGTCTTTCAAAGTGACTAATAGTCAAGTTGAAGAATTTCCTAAGGTAAATAACGACCCATCTGATCTCATGAAGCAATTATCACTTATGATGGATGAAAAATTTTCAATATCAAATATTGTTGGTGATAAGATTGCTTCTTTATCCGATGAATTAAAAAAGAGTAAAGGTATTGTAGATAATTCTTTTCCATCGGATAATTTAAAATTTAGCTCGTCAGGTGTGTCAGAAAATATTTTAGATCCAAATTTCGGCATACCGACGAATTTCTTTGCTGGACAGACATCGCATGCACCATCGGTCAGCAAACCGGTCAGCCGACCCGGTCTGCCCAGTTTCACAGCTGGTCAGGCCGTTGCTTTGGTTGGTAGTCCATTGTCTTCAGCAATGACTAGTTCGGCCGCTTCTGGTCGAACTAATGGGATTGATATGGGTAGTTCAAATTTATGTCAAAAACCATATCCTCAGGAATTTGATCTTGTTCCCTATCCCGCTGGTTGGCATGTTTCTGAGTTCACTAAATTTAATGGTGATGGTACTCTTACGACTTGGGATCATGTGAGCCAATAAACATTCGAGTTAGGAAAAGCAGTTTTTAGTGAGGTTTTACGTGTACGACTATTTTCGTTATCCCTAACTGGAATTGCTTTGTCTTGGTTCTCTTCGCTCGCTCCGAACTCTATACAAACATGGGATCAGTTAGACCGTAAATTTCATGATCATTTCTTTAATAGAGAGGGCGAAGCTAAAGTGACGGATTTGACATCGGTAATACAAGACCGTGATGAATCGGTTCTTGATTATTTCAGAAGATTTAAAGATGTAAAGAACCGATGTTTTAATTTGACAATGTCCGAAAAAGATTTGGCTGATTTAGCTTTTGCGGGCTTGCGATCTTATTTGAAAGAGAAATTTGAAGATTTTAATTTTCTCTCTGTTAATCATTTGCAAGTGAAGGTCATGAGCCTAGAGCTTAAGTTAAGAAACTCAAAAGAATCCGCTGAAGCTCATCAGTCCAACGTACATATCATTGATCATGATTACGATAGTTCGGACGATGAAGGTAAAAAAGTTTATGCTGCTGAGTTTGTTTGGCCATCAGAGGACAAACCATGTGCTTGCCCTTCGCTCAAACCGATTCAGAAAAATCGGCAAAGTGAAGTAAAATTTACTTTTGATGTTGCCAAATGTGATTGTGTTTTTGATGAATTGCTCAAGAGTGGCAACATTAAATTGTCCCATGCTATACCATCGTCGGAGGATCTAAAAGGGCATGCATATTGTAAGTGGTATAATTCTTTTTTACATGCAACTAATGATTGTAATATTTTCCGTCAACGGATACAATCGGCCATTAATGAAGGACGATTGTTACTAGCGGAAGCACAAATTGATGAAGCTCTTTTATCTGTTCATACTTTGAACCTGAATAATCCCAAAATACTTATTTGGCCGGAACAAGCCGAACAAGCCAAAGGGAAAAATGTGATCATTGGAGAACCAAGGCCGAATAATGTTAATAACAAAAATTTCGGCTAGAAAGGTTATGATTGGAAAGACTATGGATGGAAAAGAGTCTCTGAAGATTAATATTAATATATCTAGGCCCGGGGGGCAAGAGAGTTCATCGAAAAAAGGTCGGCCCGCTGATCAGGTGAAACCGGTCAGACCGGTTTGATCAGGTGAAACCGGTCAGACCGGTTTGTCCCAGGACAGATCAAGAATTTTTCAAGTTTAGGCGCCTGGAAGTGGGTACTCGAAAGATGATTGAGTCTACGGTTAAAGAGAAAGATAAACCCGACTGTGTTGGATAAATCGGCAATATTAAGGTGGTCATGCAAAACAAATGCAAAGGGCCGATGGTCACTGAAAAATCGGCTAGTTTCTTGATTCAGAAATTTGTCTTGGCTAATGATCATAAAGCCGGCAGTAGCAACGCAGCAAGCAAGTACTATCAACCCAGGTGGTGTCCATCGGGTTTAACTCATACGCAAAAAAGAAAATTGCAGCGTTTGCGCAATCAAGAGAAAAGGGCACAAGAAACAGAGATGCCAAGGGGTGAAAAACTCAACAATTGGAAACACACGGTTCCTCAAGGAAAGGAGTGGCGAATCAAGTCAGTTGGCTAGCCAATAGCCAAAGCGGTCAGACCGGTTTCACCAACCGGTCAGACCGGTTTCAGAGAATCCGATACAGAACAGTCAACCACACAAAAGACGAGTCGATCAGCACCCAGTAGCAAAATTCGACAAAGACTAGTAGACTACACCACTAGATAAGAGCAGGACAAACATATTCAGTATTCAGGAACTTATTATCTGCGGCAAGCTGTAAAAATGGATAGTGCAAGCTACTTATTTGAAACAATCAGTAAAGGGGAATCCTAACAGATTAGTATAAAGGTTTGCCATGTATTCCTACTAAGTGGATAGAAACCGAAATTAATCCAATACACGGTACATCGCACTGAGCCCCCAATCAGGTTTTTGGACCAAAATGTTCCATTTCCGTTTAAATTGAGAGGATTTTCACGATCGAGTTTGGGAGCAAGGAATTTAAGCCACGCAAACGGAACCGGGAGTTAAGGATTCGGCGCTAGCAATATAATTCTCATACAGGCATGGCGTGTAATCATCGCCTACGATACTAGGGGCGTGGCGGCGGCGGCGGTCACCTCTTCCTGGGCGCGCGCGGCGTCGAGCCGTCGCTCGCGGTGGGACGCCTCGAGCGCTTCCCGGCGTCGCGCGGCCTCGGCCTTGGCGCGGCGCTCCCGCTCGGCCTTGGCCTTGGCGCGTTGCATCCGCTCCCGCTGCTCGCGCTCCAGCTTCTCCCGCGCCTGACGCAGCTCGAAATCCATCCTCGAATCCTCCCTCTTTCTCTCTCTCTATTTCCCTTCCCCTCCTCCGATGCGATCTAAAACGTGTTTCGATTTACCCTCGTCTCGTCTCGTCTCGTCTCCTCTTCTCTCGACGATCGTCGGCGGCGGAGGAGAGGGGGGAGAATATATGGTGGGAGAGGGAGGCGCCGCGTCGGGGTGGGGTTCCGGGTCGGTGGCGGCCGGAGGAAGAGGAAGCTTCGAGACTCGAGAGGATGATGGCGTGCGTGCGTGCTTGTTGAGGGGCGTCGCGTGCGTGCGTAACGGCGGACGCACGGCACGGTCACGGCGTAGCGGGCCCGGACGGTCAGTGGACGGCGCGGCTGTTTCCCCAATATCCATGTTTGCGATCGGGGACTTCGGTTTTACTAGAACGTGGCACGGCGTTGCCGTGCGAAATGGCCCTCCGGTTATGCACTCATGCTGATGATTTTTGTGAGGAGATGATGTTGGATGGTATAAAGGAAGAGAAAATAACAGAAAACTCAATTTAAACTTTATATTATTTTATATAGGACTTTAGATCGTGTGTTATCAAAATCATGTTAGATAAATTGACACTATTTATGATGTCTTCAATTTTACAATCAGCTTCATTGCACACCATCTGTAGCTGTACGCTTTGCACTTGCTGACATCCAAAATTGGCGCACAGTGCAAACCGGTCTGACCGGTGTGCACAAACCGGTCAGACCGGTTTTGGTAACATTGTTAAAATGCAGTTTGGACTTCACCATTGCGTAGCTCTCGTCGAGACGATCAAGATGCATATGTAGAACGCCTGATTTGGACTTCGGATGAGAGAGTTATGACTTCGACAAGATTTGTACCCGAGGGAAACCGGTCTTGGTTCTGTAATTCGAGTAGGTTTAGGGGTACGACTTCCCCGGCCTATATATATATATAAAGGCTCAAGGCCGATTGAGGTGTTTCCAATCGAACCAACATATTTGTCCTTTACTTTTTATCCCTTAAACCCTAATCTCTTCCAAACCCTATCCTCTGTTCTTTGCTCGTCTCTACGGCGTTCAAGGGCGTTCTAGGTGGCCTGCCGACCTTAGAGCAACCCTAGCTTGCTTGAGCTCCAACGGGGTCCCTCCCGAGCTCGAGTTTCTAGGTCTTCACGACCTCCCGCCTGAAAGCGGTCTGACCGGTTCGCCCCGGGGAGGTCGGGGTGTTGGCCGTTGTGACGGCCGTGCTGCGCGTTGGTGCATTCTCGAGTGTGTTGGCATATCTTTACGTCAACACATCCCCAGCTAGGGTTGCGAGATCTCGCTCGCAACCGCAGGTCCGCAGCAAGCTTTGAGGTTTCACGTGGGATCAGCCAGAGCCAGCCATGTCGCCGATGGCCGGAGGCGGGGAGGGTTCGCTGGCGCGGGCCACCGCTAAAAGCACCGCCGCCGAGAGGTACCCCGCTAGGATGACCGCGAAGAAGGCGGCGGCGGTCGGGCTTGTCTGTCCGATTAAAAATTATTCAGTTGCTACAAATATGTTTTGTCCTTCCTACATTAAAACCGATGAAGAATTGGCTTCGTTTGCTATGATCAATGGCTCATGCAAGTGAGCCACCTAAAACCGGTCAGACCGGATTTGGAAACCGATCAGACCGGTTTACTCCAACCATTCAAAATTTAGAGTGACTCCAGCAGCAAATTGATTAATTCATGAGTAATTCGGCTATTATCGCAAACAAGAGACAAAAAAATCCTATGTTCTCGTACATATCCTTGCAACATCAGGCGCTGCAGGAGCGGGTGCGCGGCGAGCTCGAGAGCAAGGGGTACGTCGAGGTTGACGACGAGTATCACAACCGCAAGGCGGAGATGCAGGCGGTGATCGACCGGGAGTGGGCCAAGATCGTAGCCAGGTTCAGACACGCCTCGGACTCTCTGAAGGCGACAGTGAGAGCGACTCCGACGAGGAAGAGGACGAGTAAATTGATGCTACGGGCTGAGGCGGGAATGCACCACCGGCACGTACAGGCTGCGTAGCGAGACACAGACACCTGAAAAGATGAGATGGGTTAGTTCTAGCACAAAATCTTGGTAGGATTCATGATGTAGGATCACCTAGTGTACGCCATATTTGTCTTTGTTGGAGCTTTCCTTCAACTGCAGGGATCAACACCGGTAGATTAGAATGTCGCTAATATTTTTGACACTGGTTAGTGTGCTGCATATTTACTGAGAAGACCATGGCATCTTACACGTCAATCAATTTTGTATGGACATGTAGAAATTTGGTAAGGTCACCAATTTGAGCGCTATGCCATATATTTGCATTCTAAACCACTCTTAGTAACACTTTCAAATGTTGGAAGCTAATAATTATCCCCCTCCGATAGACTAGTGTTATGTATTTGTATTTCCTGATATGCCTCGATCAATTGAGTTTATCCCCATGTGTTGCTGCCGACAATATAATAATAGGTAAATAGCATTCTAATGTTACCGTGAATTGCAACTTGATTATATTACTGATGTATATGGCGGTCTGTGCTCGTCTCTACGGCGTTCAAGGGCGTTCTAGGTGGCCTGCCGACCTTAGAGCAACCCTAGCTTGCTTGAGCTCCAACGGGGTCCCTCCCGAGCTCGAGTTTCTAGGTCTTCACGACCTCCCGCCTGAAAGCGGTCTGACCGGTTCGCCCCGGGGAGGTCGGGGTGTTGGCCGTTGTGACGGCCGTGCTGCGCGTTGGTGCATTCTCGAGTGTGTTGGCATATCTTTACGTCAACACATCCCCAGCTAGGGTTGCGAGATCTCGCTCGCAACCGCAGGTCCGCAGCAAGCTTTGAGGTTTCACGTGGGATCAGCCAGAGCCAGCCATGTCGCCGATGGCCGGAGGCGGGGAGGGTTCGCTGGCGCGGGCCACCGCTAAAAGCACCGCCGCCGAGAGGTACCCCGCTAGGATGACCGCGAAGAAGGCGGCGGCGGCGGCCACCGCGCCCCACGGCTCGTCGAAGGGGTCCTCCTCCTCCGCCGCCAAGAGGAAGGCAGCCAAGGACCCGGCGTCCGGCCGGACGCCGCGCCCACGCGCCACCGGAATTAATCCCAAGACCAAGGAGGCGGCGGCCGCGGCGGCGGGGAAGCAGCAGAAGAACCGGCTGTCGAAGGAGGACATCCGCTGGATCCTGTCGCAGAAGCCGAGGGCGCCGCCGGCGCGCTTCGCGGAGCTGAAGCGCGGGAACCCGGAGCTGATCCCGCGGCCGGGCGAGGAGGCCGACGAGGACAGGAGGAGGCTCTACCGCCTGGCCAAGGCCTTCTACGAGGCGCAGGAGAGCCTCCCGATGCGGCAGGAGTGGGTGCGCAGTGAGCTGAAGAGAAAGGGGTACATCGAGCTCGACGACGAGACGATTAGGCGCAGGGCCGAGGCGCAGGCGGTGGTGGACAGAGAGTGGCCGGCGATCGAAGCCATGGTGAAGGCCCTCATCCTCTCTGAAAAGGAGTACCGGGGCGGTGATGGAGGTGGGGATGAGAGCGACTCTGATGACGGTGAAGGCGACAGCGTTTCTGACGAGGGCGAAGATGAAGAAGAGGACGAAGGCAACTAGAGGAGGTGCTCGATCTGGAATGAAATTAGGATCCTGTATAGTAGTTAATATATTTGATGAACTGCAAATGCCTGTCTATCTATACCTACGCTTGCAGTCAGCAGGGTTCTTGCTGTTTTGCTGTGGAAGGTTGATGTCAGCTAGAGACAAATACTGGAGTGGAAGAGTAGTGAACTGGTCTGACCATCATCATAGTTTTGCCGAAACGTAGATGATGCATACTGTTTGAACATACAACACGAGATGATTTATACTGATTTTTTATGGAAAGGTGGTCAGGTTGACCAAACATCCGTTGGTCCCATGGCAGACCGATCAGGTCAGTGTCACTTTTGCGTTTATCATGCTCATGCCGAACCAGATTAGCACTGAAATGTTTCCTTTTTAATTCCACATTGTTGTGTACCTGTCTGGTTCGGCATGACAAACGCATGAGCATGGGTTTACATACGTCAAATGCAATAACGGTAGAGCTCTGTTTGTGCCTCTGAACGCTATGCAAAACTAGAACCTGTGTCAACACCATTTCACGGTTACTTTATTTTGATACTACCCGCATAGAAAAAAAAACTACAACTTTTAAACAGCTATATATAAGAACCGTATGCAGACTGGTTTGTCGCGCTCCAGGACTCGTCGGACGCCTCCACTCCGACTCGGACTCGTTAGCTGCATATCTAATCCGAGCAGAGGTCGGGTTCACCTCCGCCGTTATATCCTCCCATCCAAGCCATCCACGTACAGCTACGGTGCACACGAAACCAAACCTCTCCTGCAATCACGACAAGCTCCGTGTCCAAGCCGCCGATGATGGCAGGCGGCGAGGGCTCACCCACCCGGTGCACCGCCAAACACGCGGCCTCTGCCGCCGGCGCAGAGGCGGCGGGAGCCAAGAACGGGGTTCGTCGAAGGAGGTCCGGTGGATCCTGGCTCAGACGCCGAAGCCTCCCCCGCCGCGGTACCAGGCCCTGAAGCGGAGCAACCCGGAGCTGACGCCGCGGCCCGGGGGGAGGACGACAGGGAGAAGCTGTCGCTCTACCGCGTGGCCAGGGCGTTCTACGAGAGGGAGGAGAGGCTGCCCGCGCTGCAGGAGCGGGTGCGCGGCGAGCTCGAGAGCAAGGGGTACGTCGAGGTTGACGACGAGTATCACAACCGCAAGGCGGAGATGCAGGCGGTGATCGACCGGGAGTGGGCCAAGATCGTAGCCAGGTTCAGACACGCCTCGGACTCTCTGAAGGCGACAGTGAGAGCGACTCCGACGAGGAAGAGGACGAGTAAATTGATGCTACGGGCTGAGGCGGGAATGCACCACCGGCACGTACAGGCTGCGTAGCGAGACACAGACACCTGAAAAGATGAGATGGGTTAGTTCTAGCACAAAATCTTGGTAGGATTCATGATGTAGGATCACCTAGTGTACGCCATATTTGTCTTTGTTGGAGCTTTCCTTCAACTGCAGGGATCAACACCGGTAGATTAGAATGTCGCTAATATTTTTGACACTGGTTAGTGTGCTGCATATTTACTGAGAAGACCATGGCATCTTACACGTCAATCAATTTTGTATGGACATGTAGAAATTTGGTAAGGTCACCAATTTGAGCGCTATGCCATATATTTGCATTCTAAACCACTCTTAGTAACACTTTCAAATGTTGGAAGCTAATAATTATCCCCCTCCGATAGACTAGTGTTATGTATTTGTATTTCCTGATATGCCTCGATCAATTGAGTTTATCCCCATGTGTTGCTGCCGACAATATAATAATAGGTAAATAGCATTCTAATGTTACCGTGAATTGCAACTTGATTATATTACTGATGTATATGGCGGTCTGAATCAGATACTAATCTGTTTCAAGAAAGCATGGATATTCCCATTGCGTTATAATGGGTAGAAAATCACTGATCAGCAATTTTGTTTGCCCATAACCAGTCATTATTTTTGTCAGGAGCAATATTTCATCATATTTTTTTGCCATCTCCGCATCTAAACAATGTTGAAACGTAAGACATATCTATTAATGATCACATAATGGCATTTAAAATATAAACATGGGTGGCTGTAGCTTTATTTTGCTGCTAATTTTCACGCATTTGTGGTAATTCTTCCTTCCGGTGGTTAGACATTTCATGCATACTGATCCCTATCTCATTACCTCCTCCATTCTCTAGGATCTACTGGTTGTCGAATGTCATTGGAAGTCATTGATACTGCAATATTGATATACGTGGTTTATGGCGCAATACATAGAACATGAAAAATGCGACAAGTTTTACATAATAGTGTCAAGGAAGCACGAACATAGACCTGTTGTAATTCATCAAAATTATGTGGAGACTATCAGTCGAGACTATCGAAAATGGCCAATACTCATATATTCATAAAAAAACATGAGAAGTGGTCTTACTCATAATGAGAAATATCAACATTTAATGATCAATAATTTTATTTGCAATTTGTGGCACCACCTAAAAGAAAAGGCATGTGTTTAGTAGGAAACTATAAAAAGACACTAAAATGCAGAAATTCCAAAAAATTATTATTTAGTTAGCCTTAACAAATTAATCAAACTAGTCGTTCTCCCGTGCATTGCACGGGCTAGTTCTAATGTGGTATGCATTGTTTTAATAGGGCATTATACATGAAATAATTGACATCAATATATTGCTACCGTGGAAATTGTATAGCATTGTACTCATAGATTAATAATTTTTTTGCTTGGATGCTATTAGTCGCAGAAAATCAATGGAGCACATAAATAGATATCAGTGGATGGTGACATGGCGTGACGTGGATAGCTAGCTTGCATGTTAAGAGAAATGAAGTTAAATGATTTTAATGAGTTATGGTGCATCTATATATAGGTTATATAGATTTCCGATGGCTATCTATATATAATCTACACGTAATATTTGAGTAGCCGCACTCAACCTTCTTTAACATCATGTTCGGCTCTATCTCACTACGCACCGGCGCCTCAGGAGGCCTCCGTTGGACATGTCCGAACCATCTCAACCGATGTTGCGTCAATTTCTCCTCAATTGGTGCCACTCCGACTCTATCTCGAATATCATCCAAACCGTGCCGCAGAAATTCAGAATTCAGGCACGATTATTCAAACGAAATTCAGAGGTTTCGCATGAATTTTCCACATGGGTGGGTGGATGGATACCGTAGAGCGAGGCCCAGGCGCGGTAGTGCGGCATGACGCGCGGGACGATGTCGTGGCAGCTCCGGTCGAGCGCGACGCCGATCGTGGCCGCGCGCATCGCCCTGACCTCGTCGGCGTTGCAGACGATGGGCCGGTACGGAGGCCCGCGGACGCCCTGCCGGGCGAACTCCCGCGCGGCGGCGTACGGCGCCCACAGCAGGCGCGCCGCCGCCACCCACAGCCACGTGAACGCCACCGCGGCGAGGGCGGCGGCGACCAGCCCGACGACACCTCCGCCGCCCATGTCCACCATCAGATCAGAGCCGCCCGGCGAAGCAAGCTGCTACGATCAGGTCGAAGGACGAAGCTGCCGGCTCGGCCGCGATGTCAATGTCTCAGTTCCCAACGTAGAATACCGCGATCAGGTCGTTGGAGCTTTAACTTGTGGCGCGGCCGGCGACGTCGCCGGCGGCCGATTGCGACCTGGGCCTACCTCCACTGCACTGCGTCGTCCTGGCAGTCGTCCGTGCCTCGCCACGAAATTGGCGACGTTCATCGCCGACTTTGAGCTTGACTCGCCGTTCCATGCGACCGGTAGCGTCATCCAACACGGCGGCGCTCCAGCTCCAGCTCCAGCGGCTGGAGGTACCGCATATGCCAGCTCTTTCCTCCTCGATGCATCAAATCTAGTGGAGATCTCAGTGTGATCCCTGAGGTTTTTGGCCAACACATGTGTCAAAGTGCACGGGGACAACTATTAAACTGAAACAACCCAGCCACAGCAGCCAGGCACCACCTATTCCCCCCTATTTTGTCAGACAGACATTTTTGTTGCTATCTTCTTCATGAATTAGCCCCTCTATTTCTCTGTCTAAGGAAATAAAACTACTGATGGTTCGACTCAATATAGTGTGTTTATGCATGAAACTTCTACCCAAACCAAGTTATTTCCTCTATTTTTGGACTCCTAGCTAGGTACATATTCAGTCTTTGGCCAAGAATGCAAATACAGCTAAACCTTTGTTGTTTCTTTCCTTCATGCTATTCTTTGTTAGCTGCTGCCTTGGTGTTCGACGTTGAGCTTATTAGGCGGTGCTGATCTGATTGTTAAATGCATTTGATGCTTTTCTAATTTGAGTCAGCTTCTTATGAATGTTTCGTGGTCCTACTGGGTACGTTGGTACCATCATGTTAATGAATATAGTCATTTCTTAGGGTCTCCAAAGCCCCTTTTTTCCCCTTCGTGATCAGTCTTGGTGTTGTGCACTGCAATAGTGCAATCCTCCAGTTGCAAACATTGAATTGTTCAAGTGCCTTCAGGAGGAATAGGTATTGTCTCCTTTTTCTTCTATGTAGTTCCTATATTATAGATCTACATGCACAATCATTTTAAACCTATCAAACACCTGCAGGCCGAGTGTCTAGAAAAAACACTAGGCAAAGAAGTCTCTCTCCAGGATGCTGAGATCCAACGGTGGATCCGGGGGTGCACATGAGGCCCGATCCACCAAAGTCACGCTCTGTAAAGAGTACGTGTGATTAGCATAGATCTAGATATAGATATAGATAGATATATCATGCACACCAAATTGTAGTCTTTCGCAAAAAAAAAACTTTAGTCAGGGGCGGAGCCAGCAAATGATTCGCCAGTGTCAGCTCCATTCAGCACTGTTGTCAGCTCCATTTATCAACATGACTTCACTTTAGTTTATCACTGATTTTGGAGAAAATCGCAGGCCTAGCTCCGCCCCTGACTTTTGTGAATTACCGATGTCATTATCATTCTCATATCGATCTAGGTCACTTGCGGATAAGTAAGATCTAAGTCACAAGGAGCTTCATACTTTAAATGATAGGGAAGGGATCGGAGATGATTTATGTAAAGAAAAAGGGCAGTTTTATTTATTAGGGCGTACATGTAAACTTACATAAAGAAACATGCAAGATAGATAGTAGCTTGCATGTCCTTACAGGAAGACAAGTGAATGCCCTTGGTCACACATACATAGAATAGGCACACTAGATAATGATCCGCTGGATCTAGTACATTACATATTATTGATGAAAGCAGTTTAACCAAGGAAGGCGAAGGCTGCTCCAACAGCATATTTGCCATTTTTGCCCTGAATGGTGGCAATGACTGAGGTTCCAGTGTCCTTGTCAAAGTGCTTATATATCTTGCTCCCATATTGTTCGATCTTTGCCTTAATGTCTCCCCAGTTGATGTGTATGTATTTTTCTTTTTTGCCACAGTCCACATAAACCTGTCCCATTAAAATGTATTAATTGTGTGTTAATAGAGAATTGGAGAAATGATGCATGTACATGTTTGCTTTAAAAAATGCATTTCATTACAAAAAAAAGAAAGAAAACCCCATTGGTATTTAAACTCATTACCACATTTTTTCTTATTCTAACAACCTCAATCTATTCACCTATTATATGGTGATCCATTACTCTCTCAGAACACTTCAATTTTCTATGGTCGTCCAAAAATAGCTGTGCTTTTTTGAAAAGAAATATAATGTGGCAATGATTCTGGGACAGAGAGTGTATAATTTATTACGTACATCCATACCTTACCATCATCCTTGGTTGCAACAAAACCAAGGAGCCATCCACAATCAACTCCACGTTTGTTCTTGCCGTAATACACCACAGCCGCCTCAACACGATCTTTACCGGCCATGGCGAAACCGCCGGTGCTGACAGGCCCAATAGGGTTGGGAAACTTTTTGACGAAGTATCCTGCCCAAATCTTTTCAGCCATAACAGCCAGGGGTCCCTTGGTTTGATTCCTCAAAACACCTGCTACCGCGACAAATTGGAGAAGTCCTGCCGCGGCCTCATCAAGGCTTTCATTTCCAGCAACAACGGCAAGGGACTGATTCAGTACTTCCTCAGACTCCAAGGACAGCTCAGCTTGCTTGATGATCTCATCTAAACTTGCTTTCTCCTCCAAACTAAGCTGCACAGCGATTTCCTCATTCTTCTCATGTTCGGCTGACGATGCCATTCTTGCTTCACTCCGCAAAAAAAAAGACAAAATATGTAATATTGAGATGTCTGAGAAGGTTAATTGAATCATATAAAATAATATTTATACAAAATTATTTGAGAGGAAGTTAGCCTTTACGAGATGATCACCGGCCTAGTTATCACACTCTTTTCAGTCTTTTACATACCATGCATGCATACACTCAATGCATTGCTCTAGTACTAGAGTAGCAGTAATATACTACTCTAATGAAATATCAGCAAGAAGGGAATAATGCCTCGTAAAATAAATAAAAAACAATTACAGAAGAGCTAGCCTTCTTCTTAGATTGTGGACAAATGCCGTCGTCCCTGCTGCTGAAAAGGCCCTAGAGTTCAAAGAACAAACCTGTCGAGCGGGGTCGTTGATGATTTGCTCGTGGCTTGTGTGTTTGCTGGAAGAAAAGCCCTCGCACTCCGGGTTTATATAGTGCCAGACAAGGCCATGCATGGAAAGGGAAGTGACTTCTCCTCCTCTCTGTGGATTAAGAACAAATGGTTCTCGATTAATCAGCTGGTCAGCATTATTATATTATTCTGTGAAAAAAGCAATTTGCGAGCTAAGTTTATCCATGCCGTCATCGATCCCCACGCGTGGTATCACACAGGACATGTTGCAACCAGTCGGGACCCGGCACACGCTGTATATACTTCGTATGTCCATGGAGATGCTCGAGTGTGACTGTGGAACGGTGTGCCAGGGTTGACTTCGGAATGGCAGCGCCCGTTGTTCCTCTCTCTCTCTCTCTCTCACACACACACACACACTTTTTTTTTCTTTTTTCTTTTTCCTTTTTTTTTGCATTTTAGTTTGCACTAAGAGAAACAAAGCCTGCGACTCTTATATAAGGCTACCTGAACAAAAGACGGGGACAGACATATTATCTCCATTATAAAAAAAATACAACTCTAATATGATCCTAGTCCAAACTATCTTAAATTTTCACTAAATACAACTCTAATATCAACAGTTATAACACCAAAACATGTAAACTTACATAAAGAAACATGCAAGATAGATAGTAGCTTGCATGTCCTTACAGGAAGACAAGTGAATGCCCTTGGTCACACATACATAGAATAGGCACACTAGATAATGATCCGCTGGATCTAGTACATTACATATTATTGATGAAAGGAGGATCATCGGCAGTAGGAGGACCAAGCACAGCGCGTGGCCGCGACGCTTCATGATGGCCATGGCGGGTGTAGCTTGCTTGCTGGCTGGCTAGCCGAGCTCTCGCGTCTCGTGCAGTGGGCTACAGCAGCAGCAGCCAAGCACCGGAATCCCCTACTGCATCGAGCGCCAGTGTCCCTGCCGCCTTTCCCCGGCAACCCACTCCGGCGAACTCGTCATCCATTTTATGGTCAGCAAGGTGTTCGATGAAATTACTACACGAGGAAAGGAAAGGAAGAAAAAGGAAATAAAGGGAAAGGGGAATAGGAAAGGAGGATAGGTATATATATATATGGGGATTGAAGTTTCTGCGCATCATCGGAGTATTCCAACCTGCTGCCGGTGTTGAAATCTTCTACGAAAGTACCTGTAGAGGGGAAAGGCAGCTCCACGCCTCCACATGCTTATGCATGTGTTCACATGGCTTATCTCTAATGTTCATTTCTCTCACATGATATTCATCCAATCATTGGTTTTTTAGTTTTTTACCTACCCATGCACTGTCACTGTCACTGCAGATCATTCCCTACAAAAGGTTCTACTTCTTCCAAAGCCGAATAGCAACAAGAAAAATCCACATATGCTTCCAAGCGACAAGCTCCTCTTTAAAATAAGCACTACATATATCTTGTTAATCTCCATATAATATGATATAGATACGCTCATACGCTACTTTATCTTTTACCATATATATATGGTAGTACCTTTCACGCTCCACAATTAATAATTATTAACACCTGGGACACTACCACGCCTTTAACGATGTTTCAGACGTGGGCACGTTCTCAAATACAAATAAGCTTTGATCATTTTTTAATTTGTAGAAGTGATAGAATGAAAAAGTTATTTTCCTAAGGAAATATTAATTTGAATATTTACTTTTATATTGATGCTCTACACTTTATTTTCTAATGAACAATTTGAATATTTATCTTCTGATTGATGCAATGATTTTAGAGTTTTGACATCAAATTTCAAAAACATCGCCTATTTACAGACAAATAAAGGAAGTGATCAAGTAAATAATCCCATATACATATGTGTTCTTGAGCTAAGTAATTCTTTAATATACATTATCCCATAATAAGATGTACTATATCCATGCGATCATAGAACTCCATTCACTACGGGAAACCCGACGTATGCCGAGTGTTTGAGTCTTTGCCGAGTGTATTTTTTTGGACACTCGGCAAACAAGCACTTCGCCGAGTGCCAAAAATAAAACACTCGGCAAACAAAAAACACTCGGCGAAGTACTTCTTTGCCGAGTGTAAAAAAAAAAGCACTCGGCAAAGAAGTTGTTCGCCGAGTGTCAAAAAATTACACTCGGCAAAGAGTTTGTTTGCCGAGTGTATTATTTTTTACACTCGGCAAAGAGTTAGCATCAAAAAATATACTCGGCAAGTCAAATATATTCAGGGTGAAACAATTTTTTGGATCAAGTCAAATAATAAAATACAACGAGTAGAAAAAATATATTGATGTCATTTGCCGAGTGCCAAAAAATACACTCGGCAAAGAGCTTGTTTGCCGAGGGTTTAAAAAAACACTCGGCAAACAAGCTCTTTGCCGAGTGTATTTTTTGGCACTCGGCAAATGACATCAATATATTTTTTCTACTCGTTGTATTTTATTATTTGACTTGATCCAAAAAATTGTTTCACGCCGAGTGTGTTGAGCCTTTGCCGAGTGTATTTTTTCGGACACTCGGCAAACAAGCTCTTCGCCGAGTGCCAAAAATAAAACACTCGGCAAACAAAAAACACTCGGCGAAGTAGTTGTTTGCCGAGTGTAAAAAAAAAGCACTCGGCAAAGAAGTTGTTCGCCGAGTGCCAAAAAAAAATACACTCGGCAAAGAGCATGTTTGCCGAGTGTTTTTTTAGACACTCGGCAAACATGCTCTTTGCCGAGTGTATTTTCTTTGACACTCGGCAAAGATATGAGTCCGAATGTTTTTTAAATTCTAAAAAAAGCAAATTAAGTCCAAAAATCATGAGATTTGTATTGATGTAATGGTACCACACATAGAGGTTGTGATAAAAAGTTGAGAACATTTCGCATATTTTTCATAACGATATTTTCAAAATCGAAACATCTAACAAGAAGTATATGTGTGATTGTATATGAGAGTATTAGTAGATGTATTTTTTGAATACAACCTTTTTTATATGATCTCGTATGAAAAAACTCTTTACACGAAAGTTACACCTCGATGAAATATAAACTTTGTAGTTCACAACTTTTGTATTTGAGATTATTTAACATTGAAATGAGTAGAAAAATTATATGCATGTTCTTTGCCGAGTGTCAAATAAAATACACTCGGCAAAGGAGCTATTTGCCGAGTGCATTTGTCTGACACTCGGCAAAGGTGCCATGTCACCGATCCGACCTCTTACGATACTGGTTTCCTATTGGTCCAAATCGCTGCGGCTCGGATCGGATAAGCCCCCCACCCTATCTCTCTCATCTCTCTCCCACCCTCCCGAACGGATAAGCTCCCCTCTCTCATCTCTCTCAGCCTCTCTCCTCAGCTCCCTCGCTCAGCTCCCTTTCTCCTCGGCTCCCTCGCTCTCCCCTCCCAAGCGGCCAGCGGACGGCCGACGGCTGGCGGCGAGGCGACCGGCGCGGCTCCTGCCCAGGCCGGCCACGGCGCGGATCCAACGCGGCCCGAGGCACTTGGCGGCAGGCGGCGTGGCTCCGGCGGACGGCTCCAGGGCGGGCACGGGTGCGGCCCGGCCGGCCGGTGCGGTGGCAGCCCCCCGCGCGGCGACTCCAAGGCGGTGGCGGCGGCTCCAAGGCGCGGCCCCGGTGTCTCCAAGGCGGCGGCGGCGGTGGCTTCGACGCGGCGGCCCAGGCGCGGCGGCTCCACGGTGGGCGGCGGCGCTCCTAAGCGGTTCAGCGGCGGCCCAAGGCAAGCGGCGGTGGCGCCAGGCGCGGCGACTCCGGGTGGGCGAGTGGGCCCGGCGCCGATGGCCGGCCGGCGGAGGAGCAGCGTGACCGGGCGGCGAGCGGGGCCCCGGCGATGGCGGCCGGGCGGAGGAGCGGCGCGGCCCGGGCGCCGGAGGCTGGGTGACGGGCTGGCCGCAGGGAGCGGCGCGCGGGCGGGCAGGCGGCCGGCTGGCCCGTGCCGCGGATTTTTTTTTATTTCTTGGAAAATGTTTGCCGAGTGTTGATTTTGACACTCGGCAATGACTCTATGTTTGCCGAGTGTTGGATACTTCGCCGAGTGTATTTCAGGCTTTGCCGACACTAGCTATGCCGAGTGGGCTTTGCCGAGTGTTACACTCGGCAAAGTCTTTGCCGAGTGTAAAAGGGCTTTTGTCGAGTGCCTGGGGCACTCGGCATACGTCGGGTTTCCCGTAGTGATTGCAAACTGGCCGGGTACTATATCATGCACATCGAATTGTGCTTTTAACGAAATCAATCGAAGCCACTGTACTATTTCAACAACCACCAAGACAATTGTGAAGCTAGAGAAGAGGTTTGGCTGATATATATAGGCTCATGTAAAATTTGAAAGTGCATGTTTACAAGCATAACTTTGGTGAATTACCAATGTCATCATCATTCTCATATTGGTCTAAGTACCTTACGAATAAGTGAGATCTAAGTCCCCTTACAAACAGCATCATACTTGAAAAGATACGGAATGGGCATAATTTATGTAAATAAAGGGCTGTTTTATTTATTATGGCGTACATGTAAACTTACATAAAGAAACACGCAAGACAGTAGCTTGCATGCTCTTATACGGGAGAACAAGTGAATGCCCTTGATCACACACATATACTAGTACATAGAGTAGGCACACTAGATAATGATCCGCTGGATCCATTATTCTTATTATTGATAATAGTAGTTTTATTACCCATAGAAGTATGCAGTAACAGTGTAGTTGCCATTGGCGTCGACGTTAATGTAGGCATAGATCTGTGATCCAGTATTCTGGTCATAGTAATCACCTGCTGGTCCACTGCGTTCTATCTTAGCCTTAATGTCTGCCCAGTCGAGGTTGATGAAATCAAGCATAGGGCCACACACGGCATAAACCTGCCCCCATTTAAAATCAAATAAACAAATATTAATTCAGAGTAAATCATGTAGTACATGTTTGCTCCAAAATCCATTTCCATTATAAAACATATGACACAAAAAACAGTGCTTTTGGAAAAAAATGATGTGGTAATGTTTTATGTGAAGTTGATACCTGACCAGCGCCCTTTGCGCGAAATCCAAGGAGCCATCCACAGTCAGCGCCACCACCGCTCTTGCCCACATACGCCACAGCTGCCTCAACACCACCGACACCTCCCATGTAGAAATTGCTGTAGCGGCCGCCGCCGTCAATCGTTTCGGGATAGTCTCTAACAAAGTATCCTCCATATTGATGCTGCATATCCATAGCAGTAGTCAGGGTTCCCCCTGTTTGATTAACCAAACCACCTCCTAATGCAGTAATTTGGAGTTGTACTGCCGCGCCCTTGTCAAGGCCTTCTTTTTCGGCAACAACTGCAACGCATTGGTCCCGAACTTCCTCAGACACCAGGGACACCTTAGCTTTCTTGATGACCTCATCCATCCGTGCTTTCTTCTCTAAACTGAGCTGCGCAGCGACTTCCTCATTCCTCGATGCCATCTTCCTGCTTCAGTCACCTAACCAAAAATAAAATGCGTAATATTGAGATTCTTTTAGTGGAAATAATTGAGATGGTTTTGGTGCTAAGAAGGTTACCTATACCTAGCTAGCTTGGATGATATAAAAACAAATTTACTAAAAAATAATTTAGAGGAATACAGTGCATTGGTCTAGCCAGTCCTGGAGTGTAGCAGTCATATAGTATTCTAATGATATAAAATAACTCTTATGATAAATATAAATTGCATTGAAGATCAATAATCACAGAAGAGCCTTCTTGAACCGGACCATTGCGTCCTCTCTGCAGCTAAAAAGGCCAGGGAGTTCAAAGAACAAACCTGTCTCAGATAGCGGCGTCACTGATATATTTTGCTAGTAGGGGGCTTCGTGTTCTTGATGGACAAAGCAGAGCCCTAGCAGGGGTTTATATAGTGCCAGTGCCAAGGCCATGCATGGAAAGCGAAGTTAGCATCCTTCCTCGTCTGAAATTAGTCCAGTCATCTCCACGCGTGACACCACACGCCAAGGACAAGTTGCGGCCAATCAGGACAGGCCACATGTCACATGTGCTCCAAACAAGGTGCCAGTGCCGCACGCTGTCCCTGAACATATAATGTATGATCAAGTGTGTGTGTGTGTGTGTAGAATGGTGTGCCATATTGACTTCTTTGGAATGGCGGTGCCGGTTGTTTATGTTTTTGTTTTCTACATCTTGTTGTACACTAAGAGAAAAGGCCTGCGACTCTTTTGTTTTAGAAAGGCTACAATAGTAGTATAGAGATTGTTTTGGCTGGTGCAACCGATGATTGCATTGCCAGACCAGCTACACAGGCCAAACTATTATGTTGGTCTGTAGTAACCGGTCAGACCAATTGGTCCAACCACATCGGCATTGTGCTAATTTTGACCACCAACATCTGTTTACTGTACCAATCGCTTGCACAAATGGACAGGGATCAGCGCTTATGAATTTGTGTTGGCAGACGTCTTAGGCAACCACCACTAAAATGCCCCAGCAATTACATGTTGTCAAGTGTCTAAGACCACTACCAGAATCCTTCACATCCGCCCGCCTCCTCCGCCTCGGCCATTTTTGGACCCGGTGCTGATGGGGCTTCAGCACCGGGTCCAACGGCTAGAAGCGGGGGCGGCGCTGCGGGATGTCAGGGCGGACACATTAGCACCGGGTCGTGGCACGACCCGGTGCTAATGTTCACCCTTTAGCACCGGGTGCAGCCACGACCCGGTGCTAATGTGCCCGAGGCCTTTAGCACCGGGTCGTGGCTGCACCCGGTGCTAAAGGGGGCGCATTAGCACCGCGTCTTGCTATGACCCGGTGCTAATGTCTTCGCCCTGACACATCTTCGCGCCGCCCCCGCTCCTAGCCGTTGGACCCGGTGCTGAAGCCCCATCAGCACCGGGTCCAAAAATGGCCGAGGCGGAGGAGGCGGGCGGATGTGAAGGATTCTGGCAGTGTTCCACAACTGCAAAAGTTCGTCAACCAATGGTCTTAGGTACACATCAATGTCGTTGCCAGGTTGCTTTGGGCCTTCGATGAGCACTGGCATCATAATGAACTTCCGCTTCATGCAGAGCCAGGGGGGTAGGTTGTAGATACAAACAGTCACGGGCCAAGTGCTATGACTACTGCTCATTTCACCAAAAGGGTTCATGCCATCGGTACTTAAACCAAGCCTATAAAATGCTAGAAAATCAATATAAAATGCTAGAAAATCTTATAAATTACTAGAAAATCTTATAAATTACTAGAAAATCTTATAAATTACTAGAAAATCTTATAAATTACTAGAAAATCTTATAAATTACTAGAAAATCTTATAAATTACTAGAAAATCTTATAAATTACTAGAAAATCTTATAAATTACTAGAAAATCTTATAAATTACTAGAAAATCTTATAAATTACTAGAAAATCTTATAAATTACTAGAAAATCTTATAAATTACTAGAAAATCTTATAAATTACTAGAAAATCTTATAAATTACTAGAAAATCTTATAAATTACTAGAAAATCTTATAAATTACTAGAAAATCTTATAAATTACTAGAAAATCTTATAAATTACTAGAAAATCTTATAAATTACTAGAAAATCTTATAAATTACTAGAAAATCTTATAAATTACTAGAAAATCTTATAAATTACTAGAAAATCTTATAAATTACTAGAAAATCTTATAAATTACTAGAAAATCTTATAAATTACTAGAAAATCTTATAAATTACTAGAAAATCTTATAAATTACTAGAAAATCTTATAAATTACTAGAAAATCTTATAAATTACTAGAAAATCTTATAAATTACTAGAAAATCTTATAAATTACTAGAAAATCTTATAAATTACTAGAAAATCTTATAAATTACTAGAAAATCTTATAAATTACTAGAAAATCTTATAAATTACTAGAAAATCTTATAAATTACTAGAAAATCTTATAAATTACTAGAAAATCTTATAAATTACTAGAAAATCTTATAAATTACTAGAAAATCTTATAAATTACTAGAAAATCTTATAAATTACTAGAAAATCTTATAAATTACTAGAAAATCTTATAAATTACTAGAAAATCTTATAAATTACTAGAAAATCTTATAAATTACTAGAAAATCTTATAAATTACTAGAAAATCTTATAAATTACTAGAAAATCTTATAAATTACTAGAAAATCTTATAAATTACTAGAAAATCTTATAAATTACTAGAAAATCTTATAAATTACTAGAAAATCTTATAAATTACTAGAAAATCTTATAAATTACTAGAAAATCTTATAAATTACTAGAAAATCTTATAAATTACTAGAAAATCTTATAAATTACTAGAAAATCTTATAAATTACTAGAAAATCTTATAAATTACTAGAAAATCTTATAAATTACTAGAAAATCTTATAAATTACTAGAAAATCTTATAAATTACTAGAAAATCTTATAAATTACTAGAAAATCTTATAAATTACTAGAAAATCTTATAAATTACTAGAAAATCTTATAAATTACTAGAAAATCTTATAAATTACTAGAAAATCTTATAAATTACTAGAAAATCTTATAAATTACTAGAAAATCTTATAAATTACTAGAAAATCTTATAAATTACTAGAAAATCTTATAAATTACTAGAAAATCTTATAAATTACTAGAAAATCTTATAAATTACTAGAAAATCTTATAAATTACTAGAAAATCTTATAAATTACTAGAAAATCTTATAAATTACTAGAAAATCTTATAAATTACTAGAAAATCTTATAAATTACTAGAAAATCTTATAAATTACTAGAAAATCTTATAAATTACTAGAAAATCTTATAAATTACTAGAAAATCTTATAAATTACTAGAAAATCTTATAAATTACTAGAAAATCTTATAAATTACTAGAAAATCTTATAAATTACTAGAAAATCTTATAAATTACTAGAAAATCTTATAAATTACTAGAAAATCTTATAAATTACTAGAAAATCTTATAAATTACTAGAAAATCTTATAAATTACTAGAAAATCTTATAAATTACTAGAAAATCTTATAAATTACTAGAAAATCTTATAAATTACTAGAAAATCTTATAAATTACTAGAAAATCTTATAAATTACTAGAAAATCTTATAAATTACTAGAAAATCTTATAAATTACTAGAAAATCTTATAAATTACTAGAAAATCTTATAAATTACTAGAAAATCTTATAAATTACTAGAAAATCTTATAAATTACTAGAAAATCTTATAAATTACTAGAAAATCTTATAAATTACTAGAAAATCTTATAAATTACTAGAAAATCTTATAAATTACTAGAAAATCTTATAAATTACTAGAAAATCTTATAAATTACTAGAAAATCTTATAAATTACTAGAAAATCTTATAAATTACTAGAAAATCTTATAAATTACTAGAAAATCTTATAAATTACTAGAAAATCTTATAAATTACTAGAAAATCTTATAAATTACTAGAAAATCTTATAAATTACTAGAAAATCTTATAAATTACTAGAAAATCTTATAAATTACTAGAAAATCTTATAAATTACTAGAAAATCTTATAAATTACTAGAAAATCTTATAAATTACTAGAAAATCTTATAAATTACTAGAAAATCTTATAAATTACTAGAAAATCTTATAAATTACTAGAAAATCTTATAAATTACTAGAAAATCTTATAAATTACTAGAAAATCTTATAAATTACTAGAAAATCTTATAAATTACTAGAAAATCTTATAAATTACTAGAAAATCTTATAAATTACTAGAAAATCTTATAAATTACTAGAAAATCTTATAAATTACTAGAAAATCTTATAAATTACTAGAAAATCTTATAAATTACTAGAAAATCTTATAAATTACTAGAAAATCTTATAAATTACTAGAAAATCTTATAAATTACTAGAAAATCTTATAAATTACTAGAAAATCTTATAAATTACTAGAAAATCTTATAAATTACTAGAAAATCTTATAAATTACTAGAAAATCTTATAAATTACTAGAAAATCTTATAAATTACTAGAAAATCTTATAAATTACTAGAAAATCTTATAAATTACTAGAAAATCTTATAAATTACTAGAAAATCTTATAAATTACTAGAAAATCTTATAAATTACTAGAAAATCTTATAAATTACTAGAAAATCTTATAAATTACTAGAAAATCTTATAAATTACTAGAAAATCTTATAAATTACTAGAAAATCTTATAAATTACTAGAAAATCTTATAAATTACTAGAAAATCTTATAAATTACTAGAAAATCTTATAAATTACTAGAAAATCTTATAAATTACTAGAAAATCTTATAAATTACTAGAAAATCTTATAAATTACTAGAAAATCTTATAAATTACTAGAAAATCTTATAAATTACTAGAAAATCTTATAAATTACTAGAAAATCTTATAAATTACTAGAAAATCTTATAAATTACTAGAAAATCTTATAAATTACTAGAAAATCTTATAAATTACTAGAAAATCTTATAAATTACTAGAAAATCTTATAAATTACTAGAAAATCTTATAAATTACTAGAAAATCTTATAAATTACTAGAAAATCTTATAAATTACTAGAAAATCTTATAAATTACTAGAAAATCTTATAAATTACTAGAAAATCTTATAAATTACTAGAAAATCTTATAAATTACTAGAAAATCTTATAAATTACTAGAAAATCTTATAAATTACTAGAAAATCTTATAAATTACTAGAAAATCTTATAAATTACTAGAAAATCTTATAAATTACTAGAAAATCTTATAAATTACTAGAAAATCTTATAAATTACTAGAAAATCTTATAAATTACTAGAAAATCTTATAAATTACTAGAAAATCTTATAAATTACTAGAAAATCTTATAAATTACTAGAAAATCTTATAAATTACTAGAAAATCTTATAAATTACTAGAAAATCTTATAAATTACTAGAAAATCTTATAAATTACTAGAAAATCTTATAAATTACTAGAAAATCTTATAAATTACTAGAAAATCTTATAAATTACTAGAAAATCTTATAAATTACTAGAAAATCTTATAAATTACTAGAAAATCTTATAAATTACTAGAAAATCTTATAAATTACTAGAAAATCTTATAAATTACTAGAAAATCTTATAAATTACTAGAAAATCTTATAAATTACTAGAAAATCTTATAAATTACTAGAAAATCTTATAAATTACTAGAAAATCTTATAAATTACTAGAAAATCTTATAAATTACTAGAAAATCTTATAAATTACTAGAAAATCTTATAAATTACTAGAAAATCTTATAAATTACTAGAAAATCTTATAAATTACTAGAAAATCTTATAAATTACTAGAAAATCTTATAAATTACTAGAAAATCTTATAAATTACTAGAAAATCTTATAAATTACTAGAAAATCTTATAAATTACTAGAAAATCTTATAAATTACTAGAAAATCTTATAAATTACTAGAAAATCTTATAAATTACTAGAAAATCTTATAAATTACTAGAAAATCTTATAAATTACTAGAAAATCTTATAAATTACTAGAAAATCTTATAAATTACTAGAAAATCTTATAAATTACTAGAAAATCTTATAAATTACTAGAAAATCTTATAAATTACTAGAAAATCTTATAAATTACTAGAAAATCTTATAAATTACTAGAAAATCTTATAAATTACTAGAAAATCTTATAAATTACTAGAAAATCTTATAAATTACTAGAAAATCTTATAAATTACTAGAAAATCTTATAAATTACTAGAAAATCTTATAAATTACTAGAAAATCTTATAAATTACTAGAAAATCTTATAAATTACTAGAAAATCTTATAAATTACTAGAAAATCTTATAAATTACTAGAAAATCTTATAAATTACTAGAAAATCTTATAAATTACTAGAAAATCTTATAAATTACTAGAAAATCTTATAAATTACTAGAAAATCTTATAAATTACTAGAAAATCTTATAAATTACTAGAAAATCTTATAAATTACTAGAAAATCTTATAAATTACTAGAAAATCTTATAAATTACTAGAAAATCTTATAAATTACTAGAAAATCTTATAAATTACTAGAAAATCTTATAAATTACTAGAAAATCTTATAAATTACTAGAAAATCTTATAAATTACTAGAAAATCTTATAAATTACTAGAAAATCTTATAAATTACTAGAAAATCTTATAAATTACTAGAAAATCTTATAAATTACTAGAAAATCTTATAAATTACTAGAAAATCTTATAAATTACTAGAAAATCTTATAAATTACTAGAAAATCTTATAAATTACTAGAAAATCTTATAAATTACTAGAAAATCTTATAAATTACTAGAAAATCTTATAAATTACTAGAAAATCTTATAAATTACTAGAAAATCTTATAAATTACTAGAAAATCTTATAAATTACTAGAAAATCTTATAAATTACTAGAAAATCTTATAAATTACTAGAAAATCTTATAAATTACTAGAAAATCTTATAAATTACTAGAAAATCTTATAAATTACTAGAAAATCTTATAAATTACTAGAAAATCTTATAAATTACTAGAAAATCTTATAAATTACTAGAAAATCTTATAAATTACTAGAAAATCTTATAAATTACTAGAAAATCTTATAAATTACTAGAAAATCTTATAAATTACTAGAAAATCTTATAAATTACTAGAAAATCTTATAAATTACTAGAAAATCTTATAAATTACTAGAAAATCTTATAAATTACTAGAAAATCTTATAAATTACTAGAAAATCTTATAAATTACTAGAAAATCTTATAAATTACTAGAAAATCTTATAAATTACTAGAAAATCTTATAAATTACTAGAAAATCTTATAAATTACTAGAAAATCTTATAAATTACTAGAAAATCTTATAAATTACTAGAAAATCTTATAAATTACTAGAAAATCTTATAAATTACTAGAAAATCTTATAAATTACTAGAAAATCTTATAAATTACTAGAAAATCTTATAAATTACTAGAAAATCTTATAAATTACTAGAAAATCTTATAAATTACTAGAAAATCTTATAAATTACTAGAAAATCTTATAAATTACTAGAAAATCTTATAAATTACTAGAAAATCTTATAAATTACTAGAAAATCTTATAAATTACTAGAAAATCTTATAAATTACTAGAAAATCTTATAAATTACTAGAAAATCTTATAAATTACTAGAAAATCTTATAAATTACTAGAAAATCTTATAAATTACTAGAAAATCTTATAAATTACTAGAAAATCTTATAAATTACTAGAAAATCTTATAAATTACTAGAAAATCTTATAAATTACTAGAAAATCTTATAAATTACTAGAAAATCTTATAAATTACTAGAAAATCTTATAAATTACTAGAAAATCTTATAAATTACTAGAAAATCTTATAAATTACTAGAAAATCTTATAAATTACTAGAAAATCTTATAAATTACTAGAAAATCTTATAAATTACTAGAAAATCTTATAAATTACTAGAAAATCTTATAAATTACTAGAAAATCTTATAAATTACTAGAAAATCTTATAAATTACTAGAAAATCTTATAAATTACTAGAAAATCTTATAAATTACTAGAAAATCTTATAAATTACTAGAAAATCTTATAAATTACTAGAAAATCTTATAAATTACTAGAAAATCTTATAAATTACTAGAAAATCTTATAAATTACTAGAAAATCTTATAAATTACTAGAAAATCTTATAAATTACTAGAAAATCTTATAAATTACTAGAAAATCTTATAAATTACTAGAAAATCTTATAAATTACTAGAAAATCTTATAAATTACTAGAAAATCTTATAAATTACTAGAAAATCTTATAAATTACTAGAAAATCTTATAAATTACTAGAAAATCTTATAAATTACTAGAAAATCTTATAAATTACTAGAAAATCTTATAAATTACTAGAAAATCTTATAAATTACTAGAAAATCTTATAAATTACTAGAAAATCTTATAAATTACTAGAAAATCTTATAAATTACTAGAAAATCTTATAAATTACTAGAAAATCTTATAAATTACTAGAAAATCTTATAAATTACTAGAAAATCTTATAAATTACTAGAAAATCTTATAAATTACTAGAAAATCTTATAAATTACTAGAAAATCTTATAAATTACTAGAAAATCTTATAAATTACTAGAAAATCTTATAAATTACTAGAAAATCTTATAAATTACTAGAAAATCTTATAAATTACTAGAAAATCTTATAAATTACTAGAAAATCTTATAAATTACTAGAAAATCTTATAAATTACTAGAAAATCTTATAAATTACTAGAAAATCTTATAAATTACTAGAAAATCTTATAAATTACTAGAAAATCTTATAAATTACTAGAAAATCTTATAAATTACTAGAAAATCTTATAAATTACTAGAAAATCTTATAAATTACTAGAAAATCTTATAAATTACTAGAAAATCTTATAAATTACTAGAAAATCTTATAAATTACTAGAAAATCTTATAAATTACTAGAAAATCTTATAAATTACTAGAAAATCTTATAAATTACTAGAAAATCTTATAAATTACTAGAAAATCTTATAAATTACTAGAAAATCTTATAAATTACTAGAAAATCTTATAAATTACTAGAAAATCTTATAAATTACTAGAAAATCTTATAAATTACTAGAAAATCTTATAAATTACTAGAAAATCTTATAAATTACTAGAAAATCTTATAAATTACTAGAAAATCTTATAAATTACTAGAAAATCTTATAAATTACTAGAAAATCTTATAAATTACTAGAAAATCTTATAAATTACTAGAAAATCTTATAAATTACTAGAAAATCTTATAAATTACTAGAAAATCTTATAAATTACTAGAAAATCTTATAAATTACTAGAAAATCTTATAAATTACTAGAAAATCTTATAAATTACTAGAAAATCTTATAAATTACTAGAAAATCTTATAAATTACTAGAAAATCTTATAAATTACTAGAAAATCTTATAAATTACTAGAAAATCTTATAAATTACTAGAAAATCTTATAAATTACTAGAAAATCTTATAAATTACTAGAAAATCTTATAAATTACTAGAAAATCTTATAAATTACTAGAAAATCTTATAAATTACTAGAAAATCTTATAAATTACTAGAAAATCTTATAAATTACTAGAAAATCTTATAAATTACTAGAAAATCTTATAAATTACTAGAAAATCTTATAAATTACTAGAAAATCTTATAAATTACTAGAAAATCTTATAAATTACTAGAAAATCTTATAAATTACTAGAAAATCTTATAAATTACTAGAAAATCTTATAAATTACTAGAAAATCTTATAAATTACTAGAAAATCTTATAAATTACTAGAAAATCTTATAAATTACTAGAAAATCTTATAAATTACTAGAAAATCTTATAAATTACTAGAAAATCTTATAAATTACTAGAAAATCTTATAAATTACTAGAAAATCTTATAAATTACTAGAAAATCTTATAAATTACTAGAAAATCTTATAAATTACTAGAAAATCTTATAAATTACTAGAAAATCTTATAAATTACTAGAAAATCTTATAAATTACTAGAAAATCTTATAAATTACTAGAAAATCTTATAAATTACTAGAAAATCTTATAAATTACTAGAAAATCTTATAAATTACTAGAAAATCTTATAAATTACTAGAAAATCTTATAAATTACTAGAAAATCTTATAAATTACTAGAAAATCTTATAAATTACTAGAAAATCTTATAAATTACTAGAAAATCTTATAAATTACTAGAAAATCTTATAAATTACTAGAAAATCTTATAAATTACTAGAAAATCTTATAAATTACTAGAAAATCTTATAAATTACTAGAAAATCTTATAAATTACTAGAAAATCTTATAAATTACTAGAAAATCTTATAAATTACTAGAAAATCTTATAAATTACTAGAAAATCTTATAAATTACTAGAAAATCTTATAAATTACTAGAAAATCTTATAAATTACTAGAAAATCTTATAAATTACTAGAAAATCTTATAAATTACTAGAAAATCTTATAAATTACTAGAAAATCTTATAAATTACTAGAAAATCTTATAAATTACTAGAAAATCTTATAAATTACTAGAAAATCTTATAAATTACTAGAAAATCTTATAAATTACTAGAAAATCTTATAAATTACTAGAAAATCTTATAAATTACTAGAAAATCTTATAAATTACTAGAAAATCTTATAAATTACTAGAAAATCTTATAAATTACTAGAAAATCTTATAAATTACTAGAAAATCTTATAAATTACTAGAAAATCTTATAAATTACTAGAAAATCTTATAAATTACTAGAAAATCTTATAAATTACTAGAAAATCTTATAAATTACTAGAAAATCTTATAAATTACTAGAAAATCTTATAAATTACTAGAAAATCTTATAAATTACTAGAAAATCTTATAAATTACTAGAAAATCTTATAAATTACTAGAAAATCTTATAAATTACTAGAAAATCTTATAAATTACTAGAAAATCTTATAAATTACTAGAAAATCTTATAAATTACTAGAAAATCTTATAAATTACTAGAAAATCTTATAAATTACTAGAAAATCTTATAAATTACTAGAAAATCTTATAAATTACTAGAAAATCTTATAAATTACTAGAAAATCTTATAAATTACTAGAAAATCTTATAAATTACTAGAAAATCTTATAAATTACTAGAAAATCTTATAAATTACTAGAAAATCTTATAAATTACTAGAAAATCTTATAAATTACTAGAAAATCTTATAAATTACTAGAAAATCTTATAAATTACTAGAAAATCTTATAAATTACTAGAAAATCTTATAAATTACTAGAAAATCTTATAAATTACTAGAAAATCTTATAAATTACTAGAAAATCTTATAAATTACTAGAAAATCTTATAAATTACTAGAAAATCTTATAAATTACTAGAAAATCTTATAAATTACTAGAAAATCTTATAAATTACTAGAAAATCTTATAAATTACTAGAAAATCTTATAAATTACTAGAAAATCTTATAAATTACTAGAAAATCTTATAAATTACTAGAAAATCTTATAAATTACTAGAAAATCTTATAAATTACTAGAAAATCTTATAAATTACTAGAAAATCTTATAAATTACTAGAAAATCTTATAAATTACTAGAAAATCTTATAAATTACTAGAAAATCTTATAAATTACTAGAAAATCTTATAAATTACTAGAAAATCTTATAAATTACTAGAAAATCTTATAAATTACTAGAAAATCTTATAAATTACTAGAAAATCTTATAAATTACTAGAAAATCTTATAAATTACTAGAAAATCTTATAAATTACTAGAAAATCTTATAAATTACTAGAAAATCTTATAAATTACTAGAAAATCTTATAAATTACTAGAAAATCTTATAAATTACTAGAAAATCTTATAAATTACTAGAAAATCTTATAAATTACTAGAAAATCTTATAAATTACTAGAAAATCTTATAAATTACTAGAAAATCTTATAAATTACTAGAAAATCTTATAAATTACTAGAAAATCTTATAAATTACTAGAAAATCTTATAAATTACTAGAAAATCTTATAAATTACTAGAAAATCTTATAAATTACTAGAAAATCTTATAAATTACTAGAAAATCTTATAAATTACTAGAAAATCTTATAAATTACTAGAAAATCTTATAAATTACTAGAAAATCTTATAAATTACTAGAAAATCTTATAAATTACTAGAAAATCTTATAAATTACTAGAAAATCTTATAAATTACTAGAAAATCTTATAAATTACTAGAAAATCTTATAAATTACTAGAAAATCTTATAAATTACTAGAAAATCTTATAAATTACTAGAAAATCTTATAAATTACTAGAAAATCTTATAAATTACTAGAAAATCTTATAAATTACTAGAAAATCTTATAAATTACTAGAAAATCTTATAAATTACTAGAAAATCTTATAAATTACTAGAAAATCTGTAGTGCCCACGTGAATGTCTCCCAAACAAACATTCACGTCGAGCCTTCCTCGATCGATCTATATGTCTGGATCGCCCTGTTCGATTTATAGGCCGGGTTAGGTTAGCTAGGGTCTCTTGATCGGCACCGTCTGTCTTCCAACAAGAACACACCACCTCCCTAGCTAGCTCATATCCTCTCCCTCTCGTGCATGCAAAGCTCTCGGTAATTATTGTGTTTGGACTCTTTCTCTCACAATCTGCTCGAAGTTTGCGTAAAGAAATGGCGCCAAGGAATCGTGTCAGACCTTGGTCAAATTGCATGCAGCATTGGCGACGTACGTGAGCATCTCACCATGACATGCTAAACAATGTCAGCTAGTATGAATATAGAGTCGGCCGAATACGCATTAGAATACACGTATTAGAATATATACGTATATAGACGTGCACGCATGGCTACTGAAAAAAGCAAAAAAAAAAGAAATCCGGGGTCTTTAGCACCGGTTTCAGGCAGCAACCGGTGCTAAAGGCAGGCCCTTTAGCACCGGTTATTCGACCCGGTGCTAAAGGGGTACCCCTTTAGCCTCGGATTAGTTGCACCGGGTGGGAAACCCGGTGCTAAAGGGCTTTCCCACCCGGTGCAGATGTCGATCATTCTGGTAGTGGACGTCGAACGCCCACTAGCACAAACGGAGTACAGTATAAAACAACCGAAATTTTTCCTCCCTCTATTCCGACCATTTTTGCGTGAGAGCATCTCGTGACAACATGGAAAAACAAGAAATACAAGAGCAGGGCCGGCTCTAGATCTAGGCCGGTCTCAGTGCACAGTTTCACTACACGGTTATCTAGACAAGAAACTAGGTAATTGTGCCGAAGGAGTTTCATATTGATGAAAATTCTTTCACATTCCATGAAACTCTGGTTTCTCTCTCCTATGCCACATCAGCACATTTAATATCATGAAACTCCCCATGAAACCCTTACTGAGACTAGCCTAAGGCAGAGGGGCGATGACCTGGGGCCCAGACCAGGATGGGGCCCATGAGTCCATACACATAATGAACCAAGTAGGCTTCTTGGGTGAGGAAAGAAAATGAAAATTCTAGTGATTGGATATATAATGCATGGATGAGGGTTAGCACCGGTACAGATCATAAAGGTTTCTGCAATAGTATGGGCATATGTTTCCTATGAGTCCAACTTATTAACAAGTTATACACTTTCAATACCAAAAGCAGTGACTAAATAGCATACTATAAGCCATCTTGTTTTTCCTTGTCGATCAGCACATGTCGTAATTGGCTTCGCCTATATCGTCCATTTCCTTGGTGGAATTCCACAAAAAGCACAAAAAAATGGATGCCGCCTTGAGATTGATATTATTCCATCCTATAACTTAATTATAATGTTTTACCCTTCTTTCTTGGTTATCTCCCTTCCAGTCCTTGATCATCTTCCTAAAACTACTCTTCATTTTCAAGGGATTGATGAATCTCTACTGATATTCTTTCATTATGTAGATATGCCACACGTAGGACATTACATATGTAATTCTTAATGATCGTTTCTCTTTTGTTGTAACTCAAACATTTTTGGAATTACTCTATGATATTCACCATCAAAATAAGACTGAATTTAATAGAGAACTATGCTATGATTGGAATAACTATCACGAAGGTGCACTTTCTAAAACTATTTTCACAAAACCACATTTTTATTGACATAAATACCATAAAACTACACCTTTAATAACCCATTTAAATTTATACTTATTTTCCTCATGCAATTACATTGTCCCACAAACAAAGTTTTACACATTCTTAAACCAATTTTAAACCAAGCAAAGTTTATGGTCAGATCTATCATTATTGATAACTGGTGATATTGGTTTGTGTTTTGTGCTGACATTCATTCATGTGCTACATTAGGATGTTCTCCACATTGGTGACTTTGAGCTTACTATCAGCAAGTCTACAATTGGAAGCTTTATAATGATGACTTCAAAGTTACAAGTTAGCACAAGAAACCAAGTCAAAAACTAAGCAAACGCAACACCATTTAGAATAAATGTTAATGAGTAGCTTGGCTGAATTTTGCATAACTTAGTAGCTTAGGTTCTTTGTGGTCGAACTTGACCACCCGGGTTGAAGTCTCAGACTCAACATGGATGCTTGCATTCCTAACTCGGAATGTGGGCACTGATATCAGTTAAGAAAACCCATTAATACCAGTTTTCTAATCGGTATTACCCATCTGAAACTAATAGTTGTCAACTTTTAATTCCGGTTCTCATTCACCCGGTATTCACTACGGGAAACCCCGTAAATGCCGAGTGCCCAACCCTTTGCCGAGTGTATTTCTTCGGACACTCGGCAAAGAGGCTCTTTACCGAGTGTATTTTTCTAGACACTCGGCGAATAAAAAACACTCGGCAAAGAACTTGTTTGCCGAGTGTCAAAATAAAACACTCGGCAAAGGGCTTGTTTGCCGAGTGTCAAAATATTACACTCGGCAAAGAATTAAGTTTTTTTAGTTTTTGAACCGTAAGTGATTCAAATAATAAAATATAAGAAGTAGGAAAATTGTATACATGTTGTTTGCCGAGTGTCAAAATAATACACTCGGCAAAGACCCTCTTTGCCAAGTGTATTTTATATGACACTCGGCAAAAAATTATTTTTTTTATTTTTGAATCGTAGGTGATTCAAATATTAAAACATAAGGAGTAGAAAAATTGTATACATGTTGTTTGCCGAGTGTAAAAAATATACACTCGACAAAGAGCTTCTTTGCCGAGTGTATTTTATATGACACTTGGCAAAGAATTATTTTTTTATTTTTTAACCTTCAAATAATAAAATAAAAGGAGTAGAAAAGTTATCTACATGTTGTTTGCTGAGTGTCAAAATAATACACTCGGCAAAGATCCTCTTTGCCAAGTGTATTTTATATGACACTCGGCAAAGAATTAAATTTTTTATTTTTGAATCGTAGGTGATTCAAATATTAAAATATAAGGAGTAGAAAAATTGTATACATGTTGTTTGCCGAGTGTAAAAAATATACACTCGGCAAAGAGCTTCTTTGCCGAGTGTATTTTATATGACACTCGGCAAAGAATTATTTTTTTATTTTTGAACCTTCAAATAATAAAATAAAAGGAGTAGAAAAATTATATACATGTTGTTTGCCGAGTGTCAGAAAAATACACTCGGCAAAGAAACTCTTTGTCAAGTGTATTTTCTTTGACACTCGGCAAAGATATCTTTGCCGAGTTTATTTTATTCGACACTCGGCAAAGATGTGAGTCCAAATGATTTTTTAGGGGCTAAAAAAAGCAAATTAAGTCTAAAAATCATGGAATTTGTCATGAAGTGATTGTATCACATACAGGGGTTGTGATAAAAAGTTGATAACATTTCACACATTTTTTTATAATAATATTACAAAATCGAAATGTTTGAAATATAAAACTTTTTAGTTGACAACTTTTGTATTTGAAATGATTTAATAACTCAAAATGTTATTATAAGTTATCTAATTTGAAGTTTGAAATTTCAAACCTTTCAAATGACCTCGAATGTTAATAAGTTATATATCAAACTTTTAGATCTCGAAGAGATGTAAAAGTTTGTATTTTACAACATTTTAATTTAAGACTGTTAAATATATTAAAATATCCTTATAATATATATAATTTGAAATCTTAATTTTTTAAAATTTTCAAATGAACTCAGATGTAAATATGTTCTATACCAAAGTTGTAGGTCTTGAAAAGATGTAAAAGTTTGTAGTTTACAACTTTTTCATTTGAAATTATTTAGTCATTCAAAATTTCAATACAAACACACAAAGAAAACACACTAGCCACATTAGGATTCAAACCCAAGACCTATCCCAGTGAGGATTTCATAATGATGTTTCCAAGATGACCACAATAGCAAGAAAAAATGAAATGATCTTTGAAATCACCCTTCTAATGCAATATAGTTTCATGTTGTTATTTCATAGGCACCTTATAACATTTAATTTCAAGACTCATCTAGAGTTGGTAACTGTACCAGGTGAGTTCCATCCTGATGAAACTATTTTTCCCTCTCTCTTCATAATTATCATGTCATGTCATCGTGATTGTTGATGTGCTATATCATTTAATGTGCATGAAACTCAAATATAACTCCCAACGAGATTAGCCTTAGTACCGATTAGTAAAAGGTCACTTCTTAATACCCCGTTTGAGTTAGCACCTGGTATTAATATTAGTTTGGTTGCAGTATCAAGTGGCAACACTAATCAGTTCTAAAAGTGATCTTTCTAATATTGGTTGATGTTATCAGCCGGTATTTAAGTATCTCCTGACCTTCTATCCTTTACAAATATATCGAATTTGGACCTTATACGTAGTATTAACATCAGATCTAATTTTAGCCGGGATAATTTGTGAGGAATGGATAGCGAATTAATTAGCTAGCTAACCAGATTAGTTCCATGATAGATTTCATCATACCTGCCGTGCATGGAAAGCTAAGTGAACATCTATTACATGTTGTGGATTAAAATAAAATGGTCCGGTCTTTAAAAAAACAAAATGGTTCAATCAACCAAGTCAGCGTTATTATTTTATTGTGTGGAAAATGCAATTTGGGAGCAAATCGTCCAAAGCGTGGTTTCACACGTGAATGACATGTCGCAGCCAATAATGAGTCAGGACCCAGCATTTTTTTTCCAAATAAGGGGCCTGTTTAGATGCAAATTTGGGAGGGTGAATTTGGGAGGTAGATGTCACTTCGTAATCATTGCGACACTGTAGCATTTTCGTTTGTATGTGCGAAAAATTGTCCAAAAATTGATTAATTAGGCTCAAAATGTTCGTCTCGCAGAGTAAAAAAAATTGTGTCATTAGTCTTTGATTTTTTCTACATTTAGTACTCCATGCATGTGCCGACATTTTGATGTGATGGATTTCCAAGATGACCACAATAGCAAGAAAAAATGAAATGATCTTTGAAATCACCCTTCTAATGCAATATAGTTTCATGTTGTTATTTCATAGGCACCTTATAACATTTAATTTCAAGACTCATCTAGAGTTGGTAACTGTACCAGGTGAGTTCCATCCTGATGAAACTATTTTTCCCTCTCTCTTCATAATTATCATGTCATGTCATCGTGATTGTTGATGTGCTATATCATTTAATGTGCATGAAACTCAAATATAACTCCCAACGAGATTAGCCTTAGTACCGATTAGTAAAAGGTCACTTCTTAATACCCCGTTTGAGTTAGCACCTGGTATTAATATTAGTTTGGTTGCAGTATCAAGTGGCAACACTAATCAGTTCTAAAAGTGATCTTTCTAATATTGGTTGATGTTATCAGCCGGTATTTAAGTATCTCCTGACCTTCTATCCTTTACAAATATATCGAATTTGGACCTTATACGTAGTATTAACATCAGATCTAATTTTAGCCGGGATAATTTGTGAGGAATGGATAGCGAATTAATTAGCTAGCTAACCAGATTAGTTCCATGATAGATTTCATCATACCTGCCGTGCATGGAAAGCTAAGTGAACATCTATTACATGTTGTGGATTAAAATAAAATGGTCCGGTCTTTAAAAAAACAAAATGGTTCAATCAACCAAGTCAGCGTTATTATTTTATTGTGTGGAAAATGCAATTTGGGAGCAAATCGTCCAAAGCGTGGTTTCACACGTGAATGACATGTCGCAGCCAATAATGAGTCAGGACCCAGCATTTTTTTTCCAAATAAGGGGCCTGTTTAGATGCAAATTTGGGAGGGTGAATTTGGGAGGTAGATGTCACTTCGTAATCATTGCGACACTGTAGCATTTTCGTTTGTCCATCCAAAAAGAACGGACAAAGTTTTAACCGGCGAAACCAAAGAGATCCAAGTCACGACAACAACGCCTTCAACAACGTAAGCTATGCCCAAGGCGGTAGTTGTTGTTGGCTCGATGAAACATGAACCCCAACACTGGACGACAACGTCCTACGACAATAAAGGCAGTAAAGTAGCACACGAGCAGGATACAGACGACAACGAGCGAATACGACGATGGACCGAGGAGCCCACGGACCTAGGCCGGAGGACAACAGCGGTGGAGGAAAGGCCACCACACCGGATGACGCCAAATCCATGCCGACTGAGGAGGATCAAGCAGCAACAGGCTAGACAATACACACCGGCAGTAGCAAGATGACTATGGCGACCGGGCTCAATCCTGACCCCCACTAGTCCATGCCTCCCCAACGGAAGGGAGGGGGGACGGGAGACGGGTGCCAGCACCGCCTCGGGGGCGGGGGCGCCCATCCTGACCCAAGTGTACAGGACAGATCCGGGCTGGCAAACGACCGATCCATCCCAAGTGGCGGCTAGAAACGGATCCGAGCCGACGGGCGACAAAACGACACCGGCAGGATGTGGCCGAGCAAGGGACATCGACGACAAAATGACACCGGTGGGAGCCGGCGGACAACAAAATGGCATCTGAGAATTACGTATCAATGCATGAGACTGACTATTGATAGCACCAATATACTTGCCCCAACATTGCTGCCCACTTGTTTGACTTGTTTAAAGCTTTCCTTTAAGAATCAAAAGTTTTTCTTGATGTATCCAAAGCTTTGTGCTCTCTAGCCCAAAGTTTCGGTTTCAAATTTCTTAATTTTTTTCTATGTATCAAGACATTATGCTCCCTAATCGAAAGTTTCAACTTAGATTTCAAAACTTCTAAAAAAATCTGACACTTATCTCCCTGCCAAAAGCTGTCTCCAAAATTAAATAAATGCCCCTTATATATTTTATGCCTTGGAAACTTCTCAAATAAAAAAAATATTAATCCCAAAACTGAATCTAACCCTTGGAAAATTAGAAGTTATATTGCCATTTATGGAATATTTTAGGCCTTGGAACTGAACATTTATCCCTCTATATGCAAATTGTTGTTTCTCATGCACGATGTGAACTCGCAGGCATTGAACACTTATTTTTTTCATTGTGAAAGACACAGAAAGAATGCATGTTTTTCAGGAGAAGGGAATGTAAGTGAGGATGAAGGGAAAAATAGTAAACAACAAGCGGAGCAGAGGAGCCGCTGGTTTCTAATCACTTCATCACCATTTCGTTTTATTTTTATTTTTGTCGTTGTGGTTTTATATATGGACCTATCTAAACTTTAAGCAGCCATTGAGTAACCGGCCCAACAGAGTAATGTATTCGGCCTCATCCATGGGCCGTGGCTTCCAATGTTGCGCCTAGCCCAACTAGTAGGAGCCCGGCCCGCCAACGCCACGGATTCCAGGACGGCCTCGACAAGCGGCTTCAATCCAACTCCGAGTCTCTCCCCGTCTCCGACCGGAGCACGCCGCTGCCAGTCTGCCTAATATAGATCGAGCCGTTTAGAAAGTATTTTTTCGTTTAACGTTGCAGATTCATAAACGCATATTCTCCCCATTGACTCGACATATTGGTCATCTTCCTCTATAAACAATGTGTAGAAAAATTTCGGGTGAAAATTATTTTCAATTGTATTTAGTATATATAAAAGAGATACCGGCTCTTAAGTTATGTGTACCTTTTGAGACTTTATAGAAATGATATAGAGAATGGTAAAAATATTTTACTGGGGACATATTAAGAAACGAACAATTTTATTTCGTATGAACAATTTTAATATTTTTTTCAAATTGATGCTAGCTCAATAAGAAAGTTTTGACATCACACTTCCAAAAAGCATCAACTATTTACGAACAAATAATGGAATTGATAAACTAATAATTTCATATACATCAAGAGTTCTTGAGCTAAGTGTAATTCTTTAATCTACAACATGGTGTGATTAGACATACATCCATGCCAGCATAGAACTTGATTCAAATTGTAGTTTTGTGAAACAGGTCAAACCATCGTATATATACTATTTAACAACCACCAAGAGAATGGAGGCTACAAGAGGTGTGGCTCATATATAACAGGCTGTAAAAATTGAAAAATGCATGTATACAAGCACAAGTTTGGTGAATTACCAATGTCACATTCTGATATTGGTCTAAAGTCACCTTACAAATAGCATCATATACTTGAAAAGATGCATAAAGGAGATAATTTATGTAAAGAAGGGCAGTTTTATTTATTATGGCGTACATGTAAGCTTACATAAAGAAACACGCAGGATAGTAGCCTGCATGCTCTTACGGGAGAACAAGTGAATGCCCTTGGATCATACATACTAGCAGTACACACAGTAGGCACACTAGCTAGATGAACCATACACTGGATCGGTCTAGCTTGTACATTATTCTTATTATTATTGATGATAGTAGTTTTAGTACCCATAGAAGGTTACACTAAGAGTATAGTTGCCTGTCCCGTCGCCGGTAATGTAGCCATAGATATCTGTTTCAGTCTTGCTGTCATGGTAATAACCCCAGTCCCCACCGCGTTCTATCTTAATCTTAATTTCATCCCAGTCGAGGATGATGCCAGCGATAGCGCCACACAACACAAAAACCTGCGCCCATTTAAAATCAATGAATAAACTATTATCATGTTCTAAAAAGGGGAAACCGATGCACATGCGAGAAAATATGACAGAGAGCGTGTACGTACGCGACCAACATTAGTAGCATATCTGGGAGAAAGCCAAAGAGCCATCCACAGTCAGCGTCACCTTTGTCGTTCTTACCCGAATACATCACAGCTGCCTCAACAATACCATTACCTACCATGGCGAAATTGCCGGTGGCGCCACTGACAACAGAGCTGGGAAAGTCTACAACAACGTTCCCTATGCAAATACACTCCTTAATCCTTATATTTAGTCACAGTTCCGTTCGTTTTGTTACTCAAATAACCATTCACCACAATACGTTGGAGTTGGGCTGCCGCGGCCTTGTCAAGGCCTTCACTTTCGGCAAGAACAGCAAGGGATTGATTCAGAACTTCCTCGGACACCACGGACAACTCAGCTTGCTTGATAACCTCATCTAAACGTGCTTTCTGCTCCACACTGAGCTGCGCAGCGCTTTCCGCATGTTCGATCCATGCCATCTTCTTGCTTCAGTGCACCTAAACATAAAAATAAAATACTTAAAATTGAGATCCTTGTAACGGAATAATTAAGATGGTATTTGTTCGATCTGAGGGGGTTACTTGGATGATATATAAAAAATATATTAGTAAAATAATTGAGAGGAATACGGAGCATCGATCTAGCCAGTCCAGGCCGGGTTGCAGTAATATAGTATTCTAATGAAGCAGCAGGGGCGGAATAACTATTATGATAAATAAAAGTTTCTTTGAAGATCAACAATAACGGAAGAGCCTTCTTGAACCCTCAAAGAACAGATAAACCTGTCAGCAGCGTCACTATGATTAGCTCCTGCTTGTGTTCTTGGCTTCTTGCCGGAAGAGGAACCCTCACACCAGGGGTTCATATAGTGCCAGGCAAGGCCGTGTGCGTGGAAAGCGAAAAGCATGCCTCCCTCGCAGTGGACTAATACAAAAGTCATTCAATTAATCAACTCAGCATATTATTATCCTGTGAAAATTGCAATTTGGGAGCAAGTTCATCCATGCCGCGCGTCATCTCCACGCGTGGTAGCACACGCCAAGGACAAGTTGCGGCCAGACGGCCAGTCAGGACCTGCCCCATTGTCACATATACATGCTCCAAACTAAGTGCCAGTGCCACACGTTGTACGTGCAGATGGCCAAGTGTGAGTGTGCGACTGTGAATGGTGTGCCCGATTGAACGGCGGCGCTGGTTGTTTTTGTTTTTCTTGTTTTCTGCGTTTTATTTGCAGTAAGAGAAAACAAAGCATGCAACTCACTTGTTTTAGAAAGGCTTTTTTTAAGGGATGCTTTATTAATTTTTAATTTTCAGTTAGATACATCGAGGTGATACATCCACCAGAAAACAAGTTCTCGGCCTCTGCCATTACAGCACACAGTCAAACAAAAGTGTGACACCAAATCTGGACCCTAATAGCTGTCAATCCTAAGACTAGACTGTCATCCAAACGCCCGGGCAAAAATAGCCTTGGCCACCTGGATCATGTAGAGCGACGCCGCTACAAAAGTGTCCTGCTACGAAGGAGGTTGATTTTAGAAAGGCTACACTAGTATAGAGATTGTTTTGGCCGGTCTCATGTTTTACTATTAATTTACTGTACCAACCACCGACACATATTTATTTGTGTTGGCAGGCGCCTTTGCCAACCGCCAACACATCATGGTATCACAAACCGATGTGATGGTATCACAAACCGTTTGTGATGGTCCACATTACAAACCATTTGTGATGGTACGTACATCTCACAAACTGTTGTTCTTACAACACAAACTGTTTGTGATGGGGGCATCACAAACGGTTTGCAGCAAAAATCATTTTTGATGATGTGTATAGTACACGTTAAAACCATATTTTTAAGTAGTAAATCAATTCAAATCAAAAAGTATTGAACTACGAAGTTGTTTCACTTCTCAAGATGTAGAACTTTTAGTTTGGTCATTTTTTCATTCGGCAAATTCATATGAATATTGTTCATAAAATCGATATCTCTCGTAGAGCTTCCTAAAACAATAAGAGAGACTTGTAAGATTTGTGAACAATGTTACTCTCACTACATCGGATGAAGAAATAACATATAGAAAAGTTGTAGATCTTTAGAAGTCATACAACTTTATAGTTTATAACTTTTTAATTTGAATTTATTTTATTAATGAAAAGTAAGTTTGTAGTTCTCAAAATTTGAAATTTGAGTTTTTCAAACGACCTTGGATAAAGAAACAGTCAAAATAAGAGTTATAAATTTCAAACATTATGAAACTTTGTAGTTGACAACCTTTTCATTTGAAATCATCTAATAGTTGAGAACATTGTAGTTGACAACCTTTTCATCTAATAGTTGAGAACATCTAATAGTTGAAATCATCTAATAGTTGAGAACATTATGAAATCATTGTAGTTGACAACCTTTTCATCTAATAAGAGTTATAAATTTCAAACATTATGAAACTTTGTAGTTGACAACATTATGAAATTTCAAATTTGAGAACATTTGAAATTTAAATTTTATAAACGACCTCGGATGGAGAAATAATCAAAGTAATAGTTGTAGATTTCAAAAATTTATGAAACTTTGTATCTGATAATTTTTTTCATTTAAAATCGTTTAGGGTCTCAAATAAGCAAATTACACTCGGCTTAGTATAATATGATAGGAATCAGAACGGCATCAAGACACAAGTCATGGAGAGGTGCAGTGGTAAAGGAGGTCATGCCGCGTGAGAGAGAGGTCGTGGGTTTCAATCCCGCCGTCCGTGTAGTGCGCGATTATGTGTCAAAAAATGGCTTGAGTGGCTGGTAGCCTTCCTACTATGAAATATTTTTTTTTTGCTATTGTTGTCCTAATTTTTTAGTTTTTTCGCGGGCGTGAAAAATCACAAACGGTTCATAACACGAACCGTTTGTGATACCCCTGTTCACAAACCACTTTTCACAAACGTCTCCCAGAACCGTTTGTGAAGCCCCTGAAAAACCATTTGTGATAGCGTGTTCTGTAGTTGTGGATGGAGATGATCCACACGAATGTTAGAGATGAACGATTACAGTCAAAGTTACAAGAAACAAAAGTCACAAAGTAAGCAAAAGAAACACCGTACCATTTTAGTATATATGTAAACAGTAGCTTGTGCAAATTGAGTGTAGCTTAGTAGGTTAGGTTCTTTGTAGTCGAACTTGACCACCCAGGTTTAAGTCTCTGACATACAACATGGATTCTTGTATTTCAGAATCCCAATGCAACTCACGTGAGATCCACAAGGAACAATCAATATCAAAAGCATTGTTGACATTTACATTGAGTATTATAGGAGCTGGAAGAAGCTAGTTAATAATAAGTTTAAGTTTGGCTGCTCTAGAGAAGACACATTACTTGATACTTAGTAAGGGTATAATAATCACTTTCACTCTACTGTGCAATTACTTGTTTTAAAAGATCAATTCAATCTTGAATCATGTAGATGTTGAACGCGCAACACACATACTAGGTCATTGTGAAGTGTATTCGAAGTAACACATTCTAAATTTTGTTTATGTGAATTTTGTGTGCCGCCCACAAGTTTGTTAGCCAACTAATTAGCTAGCTAAATTTATCTTTCACTGCTCTAGAAGACACACTAGCTACTTGACAATTGGTAACTTTGTAATTGTTTTCACTCTACTGTGTGTGTCGCCCACAGTTTTACTGTACAAGTTGATTAGCTAGCTAACGAGATTAGTTGCTTGCTAGATTTCATCGTACTTTGCATGGAAAGCGAATGGAACGACTCTTCCTCTGTGGATTAATACAAAAAAGGTTCGATCAATCAAGTCAGCATTACTATGCTGTGAAAAAATCGTTCAAAAATTGTTGTGTGAAAAAAAAAGCAATTTGGGAGAAAGAATAGTCGTCATCCCCCTACACGTGGTTGCACACGTGAATGACATGTTGCAGCCAGTCAGGACGCGGCACATTTCTTCCAAACAAGGTGCAGATGCCCGGGTGTTGACTGTGCGTGGAACGGTCATCTAGAGATTGACTTTGGAATGGTAACGCACTAACGCCTTTGTTTTTTTTTTATTTGGGCATTCCGCACTACCAGAAACTTCAACATCCACCCGCCCCCTCCGCCTCGGCCATTTTTGGACCCGGTGCTGATGGGGCTTCAGCACCGGGTCCAACGGCTAGGAGCGGGGGCGGCGCACGGGGGTGCCAGGGCGAAGACATTAGCACCGGGTCGTGGCAAGACCCGGTGCTAATGCGCCCCCTTTAGCACCGGGTCTAGCCTCCACCAGTTGTCATGTGATTGGCTTGTG